>JAYMTP010008154.1:0-10351 GCA_036897365.1 Geranium brycei | reverse complement strand
TATATATATATATATATATTCCTTTGATAACCAAATGTTTCGTGAGAATGTGAGAACCACTAGACATTCACTTATTTTCAATGGTCAAACATTTTCAATTGGACATTCACTTTCATTAGATATTAATACTACCATTGAACATTCACTTATTTCTGTTAGACATTCACTTATTTTCAATGGCCAACGTCAGTTCTCATGTTCTCACAAAAGAGTTTGGTTCTCACATGATTTGTCCTATATATATATAATCAATAAATGTATAATAATGGTACAAATATATTATCAAAATAATGATATACAAGTGTTATAAGCATATTGGGGAAATGACAGATTGATACTCTTAAAAGATATTGTTTCTAATATTGATACACCCAAGTTTAAACTTGTCATTTCCGCTCACTTGATTTGCTATTTTTTTGTCCCGTCACTAAGAGAGTTAGTTTTTTCATAATAAGACTAAAATAACCTCATTTACCTTCTAAATTTTCAAAATAGTGCCCTTGCACATAAAATAGATATTTTTTTATATCTAGAAAAAATTGAAGCTCTACCTCACTTCTCCCGCATCACTGGTTTTCAGTTACTTTTTTTGGTTAAAATAGTATTGTATCGACTTAATCCCAACCTCTATTTGTCTCTTATCCCGACCCAACTTCTATTCCCAACACTCGATTTTGTGTTTTTCTTATTAGTTTGATATTTGGTCATAAATTTGATATGAATATATTTGTAATTAAATTTTGGTCATTTTTGTTTTCAAATCGCTTAAAAGGAGTTTTGCAGCCAAAATATGGTCAAATCTATAAAAAAAAAATCAAAACTGAATAAGGCAGAGTTGTGTTGAGGTTGAAGATGGACCTGACGATAGATCTGGATTTAGTCATAGTACTGTAGATATAAATTCAAAGTAAGCTCAGAACACATATGATTGCTAGCTTTGGTAGGTTGCTTGGGAAGATTTCCTGGAGGGCGTTAATATTGCACCTAACACAGTTGGAACTTGTTAAATAAAGCAAAATGTAAAGAGGGCCAACCATCGTAGCTACCAAACTTGTCTAACATATTCCACTTATAGTAGTCAACAAATCCATATGTACAAACTCAGCTAAACGACATCGTGTACTTCCACACATCTGCATTTTTTTCTTTCAGTTTTGAGTACACAGATTCAGCCATATATTGGGTATAAAAGTCCATTTTTAACGATTTGAAAGTCAAAATGTTCAAAACTTAATTTCCAACATATTAGCATCAAATTTGTGACCAAAGATCAAGCTAAATAAAAAGGCACAAATCATACAGTATAATAATCAAAATCGTCAATCACAGAAACGTGAAGAGAGAGAGAGAGAGAAATTTCTTAAGAGTGTGTTGAACAAAGAGGGTTGGGTGTTTGATGTTTAACAAAGATGGAAGTGAAGCTTTTCATAGGTTTTCAAAAATTTTCAGAGAGTTTGACTGATTACCATCGAAGCTGTGAATATTTGCTATAGTTTGGTTTGATATTGAGGTGTTCTCTAATGGAGAAGGAGAGAGAGACAAAAGGTTAAATGTGGTGAGAGAATGGTGAGGAGTTATACGGTTGAGGGAGGGAGCAATATTTGATTATAGGGTTTAAATAAGGGAGGGATGTTTTTGTCATTTCTAGAACAGTATTTAGAAAACATATAAAAATTAATTTTTTTAACACTTTGGCAAATCGGGTGAGTAGAAATGACAAATTTAAAGTTCGGTATATAAGTATTTTTTGGAAAATTCATATTAATTAAAAATCAATAGTATTACAACAAATAACCAACCAATATCATCATGTCCTTACGTAGCTCAATTGGTAATGTGCTATTATTTTGTGGGTGAGGCCCGAGTTCAATCCCTCCAGCCCACTATTACAATTAAAAATAGTAATACCATTAATACTCAATTAAAATATTCTGATTTTTTACTTGAATGTTCTATTTTCCAGAATTTTTTTAATTTAAATACCTAATGATAATAACAAATAAATTTATTGTTTATTAAGATTCGGTTGGATTACAATTACAAAAGTTAATAAACTAAATGATGATAACAAACAAATTTAATATTAATTATGATTCTTTTAGATTACAATTCTTTTTCTAAACTAATTTGAATACATGTTAATCACGTGTCTCTATTTAAGATACGATTCATTAACCAAATAAAATGATTTTTGTCTCATTTATTAGATTTCGATGATTTTTTTTATACGTTTAGTTATACAATATTCTGATCTGCCATGTTGACTTTCAGGGGACAAATGATGGATTGAAGAAGAAATATTGTTGGAGTTGACTACTTCAGATAGACACAACAACAAAACAGAGATCGGCAGTGATGGCAAGAAAGTGAATAATTTGGTAATGTTCAATATAAGATAATAAAATTTTTGAACCCTAGAGTGATTTATTTTTGAAGCTGATTTCTATATGTTATTGAGGAAAAAAAATAGTTGTTCAGAGACAATCGATTGAGTTCAAGCAACCAAAAAGGTATCATAAATCACATAAAAGACAATATGATATTGACATATATATCAATTAATTTTATACAAATATTTGTTTATCATCTACTAATTTTTTATTCTTCGATATCTCGGAATCTGCGAGTCTTATTCAATGATTTGTTTGAATTGTTCGTTATGTTGTTATTAGAGTATTATTGATATTTATTTATTTATTTTAAATTGTTCGTTAGCGTTATATTCAATGATTTTAAATTCTTCGATATTGTTTTATTGTTTTTTGTAAATTTTTTTATTTAATTCATAATAGTTCACTTTTTAAAATAAATTTGAGCATATTAATTTTTTTTAATTATTTAATAATATTTTGTAAGTAAAACCGCGCATCGCGCGGAGGTACAACCTAATATGTATAATTGTAACATGATTTCATAAATAACTTCTTTAATGACTATTTTTTTGTAAAAAATTCTTTTGTTACTTTTTAAATTTTTTTTAATACTAACATAGCTTTTTATTCTTTATTTAAAAGTAAGAAAAAATGCTTCATAATTTTTTTATTTTTTTAATACATGAGTATTTTTGTCATTTTCAGAAAAATTAATTAAGAAAGGTATAGTCGTAACTTTTAACAACTTAAGGGACATACAAAACACAATTATAGTTAATATGAGTTAAGGGAAAATGACTATTCTTAAGTGTATGTCCGTGACATTTTCCTTATTTTTAAATCATGTCATTGGTTTAGATTTTGGCATACCGGAGAAGCTTGTCGTCCTCGCCCTAGCTCCTTGCCTCCGACCGTCTCCCCACTCCCGTCCTCCTCCTCATCTCACTCAACAAACTCATTTTGAAAATAAATGGTTTTGGTGGGATGAGGTCGAATGGCTCGGGAGCAAGGACTCGTAGAGGTGTGAGGACATACTTGGTGGTTGAGTGAGTTAACTGAGATGGATATAGAATCGGTGAGCTCGAGACGAGGGACGGTGAGGATTACTTGACGGAGAAGGAAGCGGTGGTTGGCTTGGGATGGAGGTCGGGCTAGCCGGAGATTTTTCCGAGGTGTAGGCAGTTATTGAGGTCGGAGATGGAGGAAAAAGGAGGAGATTTTATGAGAGGACTGTTGTTGGTGGAAGAAACAAGGTGAAGGTTTCTCTGGTGCTGGCAGCTTAGCAGCAAAACTGAGACGAAGGTTGGGCGAGGTTTGCGAGATTTTTCCAGTCCGGCAAGGGGGGTTGTCGGCGATGACAGAGTGGTGATCGACCGGAGATGACAGAGTTGGGGGTTGTCGTTACACTATCGATTTAAGACGCTTCAAATAAAGGAGAATGAGAGAAATTTTTCAAAGGAGCAAGATTTGTTCCGAGTTAGTTCTGTGATTCATGTCTGTTCGAGATCCAGATCTGTCCTCGAGTCGGTGAAGATGACTTTGAAAATAAAAAGCGAAGGTGGAGTGGACAGAGATGTTTTTTGTTTTGAATTTTTAGTTTCTAGGCCGAAAAGTTAAGAAATATGAATTTATATGATTCATACCTTTGAACTCTACCGAAATTTAGTGAATATGCATGGCTAATGGGCATAAGTGTCACAATTGGAATAGTGACAAAAATCTTATAAAAACCAAATAAATACAACATTCATCAGCCATCATTTAAAAGTTGATACACACAAGAAGCTAATAAAGCTAATCAATCCCAAAGTTCATACATTATGCCAACACACGTGCTGATGCTAAAGGGGGAAAGCAAGGCCTAGCTAGCTGGACCCATCGACCATCAGCTATGAATGAATTGCCACTCCTCAACATGGAAGCAATACCTCTGTTGACTCACTCAAACACATATCTATATAAAAGAAAGCCCTGCTCCAAAGGTCATATTATTATGTTATCAACTGCATAATTGATGTATCAACAAGAAAAAAACTGGAATAATCAAATCGGCAGATGAGTCCATGTAAGATTTTCTACCCTTGATGGATATTTGATTATGCATGGAAAAATCCCAGAGTTAATAAGAACTGGGGTTGAGAAAAATTAAATCTGCATAAATTAAAGAATCTCACCTGCACCATCAAAGCTCATTGAAGACCACCACATGTTGGTTAAGAATCTGCCGGAAAAAAAAGTGGCATGATGTCATTTATGTGGCTGCTAACCAAACATTTCATTCAAAATACAATTCAAAATATTAAATAAGAAAACATGTGAATGTGAAGTAACATAAATTGGAATTACAAACACAAAGCAAGGCAGACAGAGATTCAACCATTTTCTGTGACAGGCAAAACACTAGAATCTCAATCACTATATAGAAAAGAATATTTACAAAATCTTCAATAAACAGCAAGCATATCAACCCAAAAAATTCATTGGACTCTCTTCTCTAAGTTCCAACCAAAAGGCATATTACTTGTGAAGGACTTCTAGTGAAAAATATATTCATATTAAGATATGGAGAACAAAAGAATCATCCAACAAAGGAATATTTGGAAAAGTTTTTCATCAACTAGCACTCATGCCAACACGAAAAGTCCATATTCATTTCCCTTGGTTCCAACCAACAAACACATACTTGTGGCTGTGGATGATTTCACATAGCAATATTCATATTTATCACGTAGAAGGCCAAGCCTTCGCATAGTCTGGAATTCATGGGATCATAAATGACAATGTGCAACTCTTTGGTGGCGAGCAAGCACTAATACAAATCTGTGCACATTTCAGGCCAAAAACTCAAAAGAAACAGTGACTATTTTCGTGACTTGATGCCCGTTGTTGTAGAGTTGCCTGCTTTTCATGGTCATGCTGGATAGAATGCATTAACAAATGATACATAAACGTGAGATGTACAACGCAACAATAAATTTTCTATAACAAACAAAAGCAATACATATGGAATACAAAGCAGAGACTATAACAATTATCATAAAAAAATATGTTTAGGGAAAATGCACATTAGATTTCATTGCAGTGATGCACAACATTTATTTGTAAGAGAACTGATTGTTAGACCCAGCACTTAATATGCTGGGAGTTCAAGTTACAGAGTGAAAAATAAGAAAACAAAAGTCACATTTTGGATTGTTCTTCCTAGTTGCCACTATGCTACATCCAACAAATGAAATTGGGAAAATTGATATGCTCCAAACTAATAAATGCCAATATTGCCAAAACCATATCTGGTTCCAACTAGTCAGACTTCCATCTCAAAATTTTGGTTTGTTATAAGATAGCATAATAGGCATTACATATATTCGGCAGAGCATAACAATTCTGCTATAACCAATGAAGCCTATCTCTAAGGGGGGAAATTCAACCATATAATTCACCTTGTAGAATATTTCCTTTTGTTTGAACGAGATGAGAATTCAAATGCTAAAAGTTCATGACCAAACACACAATCAACAATTCACCAGCGAACTATAATTGTGAAGATGGAAGAGCGAAATGACGAGAAACTCAAAGGAGTAGACCCAAGTAAACATGGGAAGAAGTAATAAGAGAAGCTATCATATCGCTAGGGTTAAAAGAGAGGGTGCCATTGGATATGACAAAGTGGAGGTGGAAAATACGAGACTAAGATCCTAATTGCTTTGCTAAAGTATTAATGCTGCAGACCCCAACATGGCTAGGGAATGGCTTTGTTGTTGCTGTACAGATGCAACAAAATGGGTTACTAATATCATCTGTACAAACATTAGATACCAACCCAATTGTATTGCAACATGCAGAAAAGAAAGACCCCAAAGGAAAACGAAGTGTACTATATTGCTATAATAGTAAGTCCAGCCTAATTCAATATAAAATTTTCATCCCTGACAATATCCTCCTGTTTTTCACATAGATAACCCACATTCTCAATATATTGGTTCCCAAGTGCAATTGAAAAAATATTTATGAAGCTGCACAACTGCCATTCACCATGGCAAAATTATCATAGCAAAAAAGTATTCTAAAGAAGTTGTGCCAAGTGGAAAGGAGCTCAATTGTACGTAAGTGAGGTTCTAATTAAGTTCAAACCTTGATACTGATAAAAAACATAATGATGCAACTTCCTAAACATTTAGTTTTCACAAAATGCTCATGATAACAGCAACCAATTTGTTCCCTTTTTCTCATATTTCTTTACCTGGCCACTAATTACCTTGCAAGTTGGAAACTAAATTGAGCATCAAATAAATTCAAACAAAAACAAAAGTATGCACCAGATTCTCCACAAAGACGAGCAACACAAGTTCAAAGAAAGTTGTAACCTTTCTTGGTATGAGCCACATTCTCTTTGGAAAGTGAATTGACGATGGGCTCATCCTCATCCTCAGGCTTCACCACAACCACAGCATCCCCTTGAGCGTCATTTCCAATAGCATCCTTGTCCTCTGGGTATCTGACAACCACTACCGGGCAAACGCAATGATGCACGCAGTAGTCACTGACACTACCGAGCTTGCCGTCACTCCCACGCTTGGCCGCGCCAAAACCTCTACTACCCATAATCACGGCGCTCAATCCGAGCCTCTCTATTTCCAGGCAGAGCCTCTCCCTCATATCGTGATCCTTGACAATGTGGATTTTGCAGGGAATCTGAGCCTCCTTCAAGGGTTTAGCGAGATCGGCGAGCTTGGAGGCGGTGAAGGCGTCGAAATCGTCCTCGAGCTTCTGGTGGGACTTGGGGTCGGAGACATCGATGGAGGATCCCCAGTCGGCGCCGAAGAGGACGGAGGTGGGGCGGACGTGGAGGAGGATAACGGCGTCGCCGGGGCGGATATAGTGGCTGACGGCCCAGCGGACGGCGTAGGCGCTCTCGTCGGAGAGATCAACGGCGACGCCGATCTTGCGGCGGGCGCCGGCGGTGGGGGTGGCGGAGGGAGTGCCGGAGGAGTGGTGGTGGTGGTGCCGAGGGGAGGCCGGGTGGTGGATCTTGATGCTCGGAAGTTGGGGGTCGGGATCCATCGCCTGGGAATTCATGTTTGGATGAGTAATCAAAGTTGTGGAAACACAGAATTTTCGCCCACAACGCTAAGCTCAGCAGACAGTACAGTAGTAAACACAACGGGTATACAAAGGACGCAAAATGAAGACACCAAAATTGGGTTTTGGGCTCTACTGATGATTGCTTACACCCCCTTATCAGAGCATTAGGCCCAACCTTAATCGTATTTTGACCTTCTCTTTCTAAAGCCCAGGCCCATCTATCAATCAAATTAAGGGATGAGCTCCGCTACAAACCCCTCTCCCACTACAAATCTTAGAACTCTTAGTATCCATTGAAAAGCAGTGAACCTTGTCGGAAAAGTAGTTTAACGTGCGTTTG
This sequence comes from Geranium brycei, assembly GCA_036897365.1. Taxonomy (NCBI): domain Eukaryota; kingdom Viridiplantae; phylum Streptophyta; class Magnoliopsida; order Geraniales; family Geraniaceae; genus Geranium; species Geranium brycei. The sequence goes on along the minus strand of JAYMTP010008154.1, from coordinate 2,557 downwards.
AAAGAAAGAAGTTTTCTTTTCAGGTCCGTCAAGTCAACGCTGTTGACGTTAGTAAACCTGTCAGCCCAGTGCGAGAGAGCCACGTATCGCCACCCGAATGGTTTGCACGGCGGGGTCTAGTTCGCACTAGATCACGCACATATATATATATATATAAACCTTACACGATTTCGGGCTCACAATTGACGAAATCACGAGCGCCACTTTGGCTTCGGCAAATCAATCCAGACGTAGCGACACCTCCAGCGACGGCGACGACAATTACATCCCGGCGACGGCGACCCTCCATCCAAAAAACGTCGAGGCTCGACGTTTCAACAGCGGTGCAGTAGGGGCGACTCACAACGATTCACCGATTTCAGGCATCCTCCACCTCTCTCGTCATGTGATTGTTTTTCCCAATTTCTTGATCCACCCATCAATTCAATTCAATTTTTTGGTTGGGTCTTTGTTCCTTAATTTACGTGTTCGCAAGTTTTCCAATCCATTCATTGATGCAATTCAAGCAAAGGTTTAAAATTTTTGTTGAGTCTCTGTTTCTTAATCCATATTATCCTCAACTTTTCGATCTACCCATCGATTCGTGTTCGTCGATCTTCAATTGGTGTTCTTTGATTCCATATTTTCAAAGCGAGCAAAACCGATTAGGGTTTCGAAACGAACAAAACCGAATCGCAAATCCCTAAATCGCCTCAGAGCCTTAGCGTCGAGAGCTCAGTGAAACACATACAATGACCATAATGCCCCCTGGGACATGTTAGCGAAATAGGGAAAAGACCAAAAGAAATTGCAAGTTCGAGTTATTTACGCCTATATGCCACCGCATCAATCTCCACCGTTCCTCATCTCATCCAATGGCTGACATCTGTTCCTATTTTCCTATTTGAATCTAATGTTTCCACCGAAATATCTCCCTATTATATATTTGCAAAAGGAAATAGAATATTTTTTGGATTTCATTTATTTTTTGTATTTTATCATAAACAAAAGTAATAAAATATTGATATTTATTAAATGCACAGTTTGTCCTCAAATTTAAAGACTTACTGTAGCTTACTGCATATATTTGAAGACGGAGATGCTGATTTGCAGCCTGCATTGGAGAGGAAAATCTCCAAAATTGTTCTTTTTTTTGTATTTATGCATCCAACGTTGGAGATAGCTTTACATTGGAAAAGAAAGTCTCCAAATATGCAAAATTATACATATTTGGGGACAGGGTTGGAGATGCCCTTAGGGAATCTCGAATGAATCTCTCTACCATAACTAGTAATTAAAAAAATATGGTTTGCACAAATATTACTCAAAAGAAGTTCCTTACATTATTGTTTTTTCCTCCCTCCTTAAATGCAAGAAGCTCTCTACTCAAATGAATGCATATTATTTATGTTTCATTTCTAGCTTTCAAAATAAATTATATTTCATTTCTCAATTACCACACACTTTAACCACTCGTTATCCTCTCTTTCAACCATTGAAGATGTTTTTATGAGATATGTATAAATAAGTTCGTAATTATGAATCCACATGAGCAAGTTGTGAAAATATAGATTAAAATGAAGTTGATTTAAGAGTGTCAGCAAGACTAATAAAAACGAAAAAAAAGCGTTGAAGAAAACAAGTCTTAGATGGGTTTTTCATTGCTTCTTATCTTCTCCTTTGTTAACCAAACAATACACAATATTACACTACATCCCCATACTTCCTCATGCTTGATTGACTTCTCGAAAAAGCCAAAATTATTTAAGAAGTTATGGTTGAGGTACATATTTAAAACACAATAACCATTACTCTCAACATATCCCTTTTTCTGAGAGAGAAACAGTCCAATACAAAACCCTTAAAATTACCCCTAAGCTTCATGGATAAAATATCATATCCTCGACATTTGCACTGGCGACATAGAGATCATGGTTCTGGAACGGCTCAATTGAGGCACGACAAAAAGGCAAGCGGAGGGGCAGAATATGGTGCAAGTCTTTCCCCAGAAAATGATAATGATGAAGCTCAAGAGAAAACATAAGAGAAAGAGACCGGTAATGGTATAGCTGGTTGTAAATCCTCCCCCTTCTCTGTTTTGGTTTTTTCCGGTTGGGTTGGGATGAATTGGGTTTGAAGGAGGCATTCTGTTTCGTTCTGGGGACGATCTGCAGCTGGAGACCATAGACACGGACATTGAAGACGCAGATCCAATGTTGATCGGCGAAGAAGATGAGCCAGTGACAGTTTCAGTCATTGATGTTCTTCCTCTGACACCAACGACCGCACTCTCGGATTCGGCGAATTCTTCTTTGTATTGGCTCATTGCAGGTCCAAATGATTTTTGTTTCTTCTTTCTCTTCCGCATCTTCTTAAGCCTAAAACATTAATAGTAATTGCTACCTTAAACGTTAAAGTACTATCCACGTAGACATTAAAACATATAACTAGAGTCAAAGACTTCATTAAATATGTTTCTTGTTCATAGGGGTGAGCATGGGCCGGGTTGGACAGTCCGTGACTCATTTTTGGGCCCAACCCGGACTCAGCGGGTTGACCATTTTCATGCCCATTCCCG
>JAYMTP010008153.1:0-10351 GCA_036897365.1 Geranium brycei | reverse complement strand
ACCATTTCCTTCACCGCCAACAATGCTCTATAAATAGCATGATTGGCTTCTCAACCATTACAGATAAGAGAGGAATGAAGAGAATTGCTCCTGTAATGTTCCGTGGAGAGAGTGAGATATCATTAATATGATGAAGCTCATTCTCTCAACTCTCCATTTCTTACCTTAAATCTCTATTTCTTATATATGTCTTTATTATTTTGTATTTGTTTTAATTTGATTATCTTTTAATCATTTGATTTATAATATACTCTAAAATCTACACATTTTTGTACCCATTATAGTGGAGGCGTAAAAATTTTCAGGCAGTATGATAAACACATCTGCAATCTCGTTTTATTACTATTTGTCATGCTATTATTCTAACACAATTATCCTAAATTTAAAAATAAATAATATATTTGAATAATTACACCATTTTATCTATTTTATCCTAAAAAATTTCTCTCTTATCAACGAGATTCAATCCAACAACAAAGTTAGCGTATCACACTTTTATGTTAATTTTACTAACTAGGGACGAGAAAGTAACAAAGGTCCTTTAATAGCGGTCTAAAACAATCCAATCCAGCTGTACACGGATATAATAAAATCACTAAAATCTCCACGAAATATAATCTGATTGGACTTGTTGTTGGAGACCATCAAGCCCAACACGTCTAATTCTCATCTTGACCGTCCATCAAAACCCCAAATTGTCCACGTCACGCATCGTAAGCACCTTTCCTGTCGTCCGATTTGAATGGTACCCTCCAAAATCCAAAGATGAACAGAAAAAGAAACCATGGTTATGATCACGGTCAATTCTTCTTGTCGCCTGTCCTCGGAGATGGGCCCACACCAGCATGCTTAGGCCCACAACTACAAATGCAATCAAAATACCAAACCCAACAACAATGTATGGCCATAATTAAAAAAGTTGACACAAAGCAAAGGACAAAATCAGAATTCTGGTCGCTAATTTCAAATCATTTTATCTCTCATCCATGAGATCTCACACCTTTGGCTATACATTTATTAAAATCGAGACTCACCTTTGATCTCGAGTTGATCGAAGAATAAGGATAAATGTTATACAAATTAATATAAATAAAAAATTTTACGACAGATCCAATTTTAAGCTGATCAACGAATAAGGATAAATGTTATACAAATTAATATAAATAAAAAAATTTACGACAGATCCAATTTTATGTAATTAGACGATTAAGTCGAGTAGCCAATATATATAATTTATTTAATAAAACTATATATATTTGATTAATCTCGGATTAGTTATGGTACTAATTTTTGAAACTTTTGTTAGCATCTAATAATTTTTACCGCACTGATAAGGATTTCAAAATTCTTATAAAATAATGACAAGATATCGACTTTTAGATAAAAAAAAAAAAAGCTTGATGCAATAATTTAGTCCCGTGTCCAATATATGCTTATATACTCATTTCTGTTACTAGTGCTACTTTATTTTTGGTCCACTCCTTGTACATAAATAGAAGCAAGTTTGTGCGGACAGTTGACAGTCTATACCTCATGCCTGAACTTCACTCACTCAGTGTTCTCAGCCCAGACTTATCTCTAGGTCTTATATTATTCAAATTCTGTCTATGCTTCATTCTCAATACATAATTCACTTGGTGTTTATGTGTTACTACTTTGTGCAGTTATGGGTGACAATTACCACTATGGCTCCGCTGTTGAACCTTTCTTCTTCTCTTCTTCTCAGCTGGACTCGTCCGATCTTTCCACCGGTTACTTGGAAGATGCTTTGGCTGAATTCGGTGTTAAACGACGCCGCTTGATGGTTCGTGATGATGATTATTGTGATCACGATCATCAAGTTCATTTTGATGGAGACACCGAGGTAATTATCACTCGATGATGAATTATTCCCATAATTTATATTTTTGGTTATAGAAACTTTTCTTGTTCAAGAATTATAATAAGTGTTGTAATATTTCAAACAGAGCTACTGGAACTCAAACTGCACATGGGACATGTTTGACAACTTTAGTATGTTACCAGGTAATTATAATTATCATAATTCAAAATTAAAAAGATATGAATCTTGTTATCACACACATTTAAATTAAGTTCAAAATACAGGGAGCAGGAACGGAGATGAAGAAGTAATATCAGCCATTGATCATCATCAAGATTCATCGGATGGCGACGGAAATGAAATGATTGTGAAGGGAAAGACGAGAGTGGCGTATCCGTTCGCGGTGGTGAAGCCGGGAGGGCTGGAAGGTGACGTCACCCTGAGCGACATCAACCGGAGGATATTGAAGCCGCTGACGAGGACGGTGAGGCACCCGGTGGGTGAGTTCGCGTGCCGGCCGCGTGACGGTCGAGGGATCTCCGGGAAGCCTGTGGTGGGCCTCACCAGAATCCAGACGCCGGGGAGAGGCACAATCACCATCATTAGAACCAAAGCTTAATTCAACAATGTGTTTATCGTCAAAGCTTTGGTCTGATTTGTGTATGTATATATGATGTGTCACTAGTGTTGCATCAGGAGACACAAGTTATCAACTCTCAACTCAAACTGTTGTAATATTTGTCGGTAAATCATTGTCGTATGCGTATGATGGACTTCCGAATCTCCGGACGTATGGGCCCAATTGAATGACCCAAATTCTGTTCCTTGTTCACGATTACTCCATCCCCACCTCCCTTCTTTCTAAATTGGGCATAAATTGCCCGAAACGAGCAGGGAGGAAGATAGAGAAAGATTCACTACCGGTGACGACAGATAAAGTATTTATAAATGATAACAAGATTTATATATGGGATATTTCTAAGTAAATTCTTCTTAAATGTACATAATTCTCACTTACATTCTCCAAACATAAAGACATTTTGTGAATATCTAATGACTTTCATGTTAAATTAAAGCTCACATATTAATGTTAGATATATAAAATCAATGTGAATATTTTTCTTAATGCATTTTGAATCGGGATCGTAGATAGTGTTTTCATAGGTATTTGCTTACGAGCTTGTGCACATGATCGTCCTCGCTCGTAATTGTTTATATCTTGAGTCTTCAATTCACACGTCAATCTTAAAATAAAATAAGGATTTTTTGTAGGTGTCAAACTATGAGCCCTAATAGTCTACCACATGACAATCATGAACTGCCTCTTTCGAGACGAGCACACAATTTCCACAACTGTGTACGACGGGCCATATCAGACTAGAAAAATAATTCACAAAATCAATGATCAAGCATGGTAGCAAGAAAAATACTCAATTAAACAAAATCAGCAATGTTTACAACTTATCGGCCATGATTATGGGGATTTAGGCATAATCATGGTGTTTGCATAAATAATTAGGGGGTACATGTTGAATGAAAAGAAAATGGTGATAACGACGAAACCATAAGCCTCAAAGGGTTGCAGCTCATGAATTTCTGACATTTCTTCGTCAATCCTGGTCCGGCACAAGGTCGGGCGCACCCTAATTTCCAGTTTTTAAGTCAAGCCCTAGCCACTTTTTATGGATCTTTTTCACCCATCTCTTTCACCACCAAGCCTCTACAACTTTTAGCACTCATTTCTCTACCTTGAAGGTCATCTTTGGTGCTTCAAAGGGGGACATTCACCACCAATCCATGGGAGGAAATCAAGGAGGCATGAAGCATCAAGAAATAGCAAGATTGAAGAGATTTTGATCTCCCAAAACCTTTTTTGGGATGTTGGATTGTTTTTTTTCACTTCTTGAATCTTGTAATTTCTTGTTAATTGAATGCTAAAGCACCATGAGTGCTAGACCTTTTGTATGACTTAAAATTATGATATTTATGGTTAAGTATGTGTTTTTGCATGATTGTTTGAGTTTGCTTGAATGTTGAGTTGTCAACTTAATATTCATCCTTTCATCTTTGATTGACTCTGTGAGGGGCGGTTGAGGATTGAACTAAGTAGATTCAAGAGGTCGGTTTCCTCTCTATGTCACATATGTTTTCACGGTGTTTCAAGTGTGCATGTACAGGTTTAGGGCAAAAAATGGGCTAAAGACGGAGCTTCTTAGAAATCGAGCAGAAAAGAGACAATGACACGGCCCCATGTCATGGTCGTGACATCCCAAAAAGCCGCGGCGTGTCATGTGAACACGTGGACCTAAAAACTAGAAGCAAAAAGTGGAGCAGAAATTGGTAAAGCAAAGTTGAAATTTCTGAGTGCTACAAATTTTGCGTTTGAACTCCGTTTTGGGCCCATGATTTATCAAAACGACCGGAATTTGAAGATCTCCAATTTTAAAGAAGGAAGTTTTGACCAATTCCAACTTTTAGGCATTCACGGCGTGACATGACCCCGACCTCTTTTCTTCCTTGACGCGCACGGAAAGAAAAAATGGAAAGCCATGTCACCCCCACATGTCACGCCGTGACATTAGGGCGTGACATGGTCCGACCAACTTATAAACTGACACATAAACGGAAAAAAAAGAGCTTCGATCATTAGGGTTTCTTCCACAGAGAGTTGCGGCCAGAGACGTCCAAGAAGGGTTTGAGGCTTCAAGAGGAGGTCGAGCACTTGTTGAAGGCGGATTGTGAGCATAGGGATCAAAGGCATCGAAGATCAAGTCACGAATTGAAGATAATTCGCCCGAATTGACGGAATTCGACTCAACCGAATTAGGGTTTCGTCATCCTTTCTTCTTCTCTTTAATTTTGAACTTGAATATTGAATGCTCTTTGATTTTTGCACCATGACTGTTGGCTAAACCCAATAATCATGGGTGCTAGGATTTGATACATGGATTTTGATATTTATCGTTAAAGTTTGGATTTTTATGCATTTGTGCTTATGATTATGAGTTTATTGTGATTGTTGATTGTTGAGAGGTATTTTATAATCATTATGTGTTATGATGACGAGTCCGCGAGAATCGTTGGATAACTGACAAGTAGAATCATATGAGGTTCGAGAGTACCCTTATCCCGTAATTGTTGTTTGATTGCAGAGTTGGGTTGCCGCTAGTTCGAGAGACTAGTTGGCTAGTCGACTCTAGATTTGTTTGCGTCGAGAGGCGGAACCAATATATTTGTGGACATAAAATAACACTATATTACATGAACTTCATTACTTGAATGACTGATTGATATTGACATTTATTGCCTAGCACCCATGGTGCCGCTCTTTATTTGGTTACTCTTTTGATCGATTGCTCCTTACTTTATTCACATACTTCACTTAATCATCTAAATCACCTTCTCAAACATTATCTTTTTAATTTCTTGCATAGACAATTGGAACTGGATATTTGAATTGACTCATTATTGGTCTTTGTGGATTCAACCATGTACTCACCAGGTTTATTATTACTTGTAACGACCGCGTGCACTTATAAATTGAATAAAGAGTTCATACTAGCACTCATGGTTATGAGAGTTTAATCCACAACCATGGAGCTAAATAATGTCAAAAGCATAGACATCATTCTCAAAATGTAAAGGGAAAAGAGAAATCCTAAACCAAAAAGACTCAAATGGTCTTGGAGAGAAGAATCCACTCTAAGCCCCCAAATCTTGAATTTCTTGATGCTTGAGCTCCAAAACTTGATGGTGGATGGCCAATCTTGAAGAACTCCATTCAATCTCCAAAAGAATGACTCCAATAAGAATTCATTCTAAACCCCCCCGGTTGCATTCTAATTGGACCGCTCTCTGTCGAACTGTCACGGGCTCTGCTCCGGCCCGTGACGTTACCCGTCGTGCTTTTTTCTTTTGGCTCTTTCAAGCTCTCTATCACAGTGTCACGTGTCATGCTTGCCAGTGACGATGCCCACAACGTCTCCTTGGCTTCTTTTTTTCCTCCGCTGCTTCTGCCAAAGCGTCACGGGCTATGCTTACCCGTGACGTGTCCAATAACATTTCCTTGCGATTTTGCTCCTCTGCTCTCTACCAAAACGCCACGGGTTATGCTTGCCCGTGATACTATCCGTCGTCACATTTGGACATAATGCCACCTCCTGTAGCGGCAACTCCAAAATTCTCCAAAATAGCCTATGACCTGTACCAAACACTGACAAAAACCTCGGAGCATAAAAAGGCACAAAAGACTACAAACTACTAAAATCAAAGACGAAACAGAGATAGATGTGAGTTAAGGATGTTAATAATAAATCGTAACGGATAAGCATCACATTTGGGTAAGGGTTTTATTTCAAGCTCTGAAATTGGTTGCAACGGACCCTCAGTCACCTCTGTATAGAGTACGGTAGGAACTGGCCCTATAACCTCCTTGATTTCAGGCCCGTTGCAAGGTAAAAAAGTCGTTATAGTATTTTGGTCCCCCACCTGAAGCCAATGTTGTTTCGATCGATGCCTCCAAAAAAGTTCCTTCCGGGTTAAAACCTTGCAGAGCTCTGCATCCACGCGCCGGTATAATGGCACTCCCGTCTTAATAATTTCTTCACACTTGATGACTTCCTAGCATTCACTGTATTTAAGTAAGCTCATTTACTAATCACACGTACCCCTTAAATTTAATCATATTCAATGCATTAATTAATTTTGTAGATACATGTCTTGCTTTATTTCAAGAACATATTTCTCGGACAATCCTGATAAAACAAAGGCTAATAGTTTATTGATAAAAATTGAAAATAGGGAAATGCTCCTAATTATGTGTGCAGTAATTTTAATACATGATTTGTTTGTGATGATGCAAAGTATTATACCTAATCTTCATAATAAAATATTTGACATGTTCTTAGCTAAACAATTGTAATTACGTGTGACCATGCACAAGAATTAGAGGTTGAGTTTATGAATTAATTGTTTATCTGCAATTGCCATCTTTAGATAAAGAGACGTACACAAAATCTGTTTGGCATGTATGTACATACTGGGTTTCCTTAACAAAAGAGATCACTCCAAGCTCTGTCATTCATAGCATAAAAACAAGCAAATCGTTTTGTTCAGCTGTCTCATATAATCATATTACACCTTCTGCAGCAATGGAAAAGGTCAAAGCCATAAATTCTCTATTTTTACTCATTCAAGGTTGGATCTTGGCTTGCCTTGTACCACACAACTAATAAGATAACAGAGGCTTCTTCTCTGCACCAAACTCATCTTCCAGCAAATCTTCAAGATCGGGATCGGGATCGAGTTGAGGAGGGAAATTCTCATTCCCTTTAGCCCACAGCACAAAGTAGAGACCTGCGAACATGATCGTCATCCCAGCAATGCTGCAATATCCATGCATGCACATTAACCAGAAGCTTTATGTTATTGTTAGAATAAATAGGAAATATAGTTTAGGCAATTCTAGTTTAGGACATGTTGGTTAAGTTTTATACTGTGCGTTCCTAGTTAGATTATATCTAGTGCCTATATAAATGACTACTCTTATTGTAATGAACACATCAATTCAATATACCAATATTATTTCTATAAGTTATACTGCAGAATGTAGTTTTGCATACCTTCCAAGGTTAAAGGTGTCCCCAACTGTAAAAACTGAGAGAAAGACAGATACCACCGTTCCAACAGGACTAAACACGGACACTAGGACAGGCCCTCTCTTCTTCATTGCCCAACCGTTGAAGCTCAGACAAGCTCCACTTACGACACCCACCTACAAGTTCATAAAGTCCGGCTCAATACATGATATGCATTTGTTTTCTTTAAGAACTTGCTAGAATACCAGTAAACAGTAGCCCATTAAGGCCCTCGGGCTGATAAGGGGCCAACCAGTCTCAATTACACGATCTTCAAATACATGTAAAGCTATTGTTATGAGTAACCCGATGAAGGATGTCACTGCGCTCAATGACATTGGTGCGGGAAAGTCTCCTAGAGTCGACGCCTGCAACAACAATGCAGTTGACATTAAAAGAAAGGTGATCTTATATGGTTTTCACCAACTATATAATCAAGCAAGTTTCTGTTCTTTCTGGTTTTTAGTTTTGGCTACTCTGTTTCGTTTTCTCTCATTATTGTATCCATCTCTTTTATGCAACAATACTTCAGCTTATTAAAAAAAATCTATATAATCAAGCAAGCACCTGCAACACAATATTGCTGGAGAGAGTAAAAACGGATGCGATGAGATAAATGCAACCAACAATCCTATCTTTGTCGAAAATAATATCTGGTTGTACATTCTGCAGGGAAGTGGTGCTGTGCATGAGGCTCATTGTGAGAGCACCTACGACGCACAGCAATGTACCTATGATCTTGACTTTGCTGTGCATGCAACTTACATCAACCTTCTCTACCCTGTAAATATACATATGAAAGATAAACTGTTTACATTTTGTATGGATAATGTTGTTTGACTAACAAGGAAGAAATTAAAATAATACCCAACAGCCCAAGCAATGACGAAGATTAAGCCCGGTGCAAGGTTAGGCATCGCTGTTGCAACTGCTGGTGAAGTTAATTTGATGCCCTTGAGAAATAAGAATTGGGAAATTATCCTGAAAATTATATATTATGACAGAAACTTGTTCAGGTAAACACCTTCTTCCTTCTCAGTTCCTTTTATCATAGCAATACTAGAACTTCTTTTATATGGTCATGTTCTATCACACCAAATGCCTTGTTGATTACAAATAAAACCCAGAAACTGAACCAAGGAAATTTAAAGGATTTGAAGCTGCTTACCCTCCCGTGGAGATCAAGACCAGCTGGTTTATGAACTTGCAAGTCAATTTCTGGGGCCATTTACTCCTGCACCAAGTCCATGAATGCATTAAAAATGGAAAGAAAAAGAAGCGAGAGGAGAGGAGGCAGGAACCTTTCAAAGCAAAAGGAGAGGGGAGAGAGGCAGAGGAAAGTAGCAAAAGAGGTGAGGATGACAAGAGTGTATGTGGTGAGGCCAAGAGACATAAGGTAACTCACAAACACAGAGTTTCCTGCATACACAAATTGCACTCCTACCAATCCCCCCATCAATACTATCTCCTCTATCCATTCTCTGATTTCTCTTTTCCCCTTCCCTACTCCCATTTATCCTCCTTCTTTTTCGGGTTCAGAGGGGATCCTCCCCTCTTTCTACCTCTATCACCACCTCCCAATCTATATATAATCTTATTTCCCTCTTTTCTTCTTCTTCTTCCACTCCATATCCCATACATATAGACAAATAAATCTCCTGTTTCTTGAAATGTTCTATTGCTGATCATCTGTGTTTCTGTCCAATGTGGCTATTCTCAGCCAATCTTTCTTCTCATCCCAAAACAAAGACAACCACAAACAGACCCATCTTTCCCTTTTCTTTCTCCTTCTCAATCTGTTATACCCAATTTTGGCACCTTTTTCCATTTAATTGCTCTCAATGTTTAATTTTTCAAGCAATTGGCTGTTATAGATATCTCTTACCCATTTTTAAGTTAAGAAAAACTGTTTCTATTTGGTTGTAGACAGGTATTTGCCACATTATTATTGCTGTAATCTATAAAATAGACTCATCCTAGACAGATGATGATTTTAATATATTTGCAAATGGTAAAGGTGATTATAATGCATTAGCTCCTTAACTATAACAACCAAAACATTTAATATAGTACCTATGAATAATCATATAAAATTACTCTTGACAAGTGCAATTCAAATCAAACACACCCACTTCCCCTGAAAGTTTCCCTCCTTTTTATACAAGTTTAGAAGAAAGTTTTTTAGGCTAATAATCAAAAGGGAGCCATGATATTTTCCTGGGTGAGCGGGATATCCTAAAGTTTCAAGAAAGCTAGAAGCGTCTATGTATACATCATGTGTCATGCTAATTGAATGTTGGACTATTGTTCCATATCAAGTTCGAGTTACGAAAGGAGATTCAAGACCACGGAATTCAGTCGGTAAGGAAATATATTATTCCATTGCTGTTTATTTGTCAAAACTTTATAGTAGTGATTTCTCATAAGATTAGTAATCTAAAACCATTTTGAGTTCAGGACATATAGGTGTCGGCTTAGTTCTTTAACGTGTCTAGCAAAAAAGGGGAGAAGGAAGTAGCTGTATGTATACACGCATACTAAAGTATTAATGAAGTCTCTGTCTGTGTTTACACACAACCAATGAAGCGGTGGATTTTGAACTTTAAAGGCTGAGTCATGGACCATGGACAAATAAATACAGTTATAAAGGCATACCGATAGCCCTTCCCTTCCTTCTTTCTTTCTAGATAATATAATAAGACTTGTGACAGACTCTTCAGGTTATGGGCCATATCAGTTGGAGGATTTTGTATGAATCACTCACCTCTTCTGCCATCTTTGTTAGTATTTTCATACTTCTGAAACTTTTGTTGGAGGTTGTCTCTGACATCCCGAGAGACATTCTTCCCTGCCATCTGGTTGAATCTTTTCATGGCCCTGCTATAATTTTTGG
>JAYMTP010008152.1:0-10352 GCA_036897365.1 Geranium brycei | reverse complement strand
ATACACTTCGTCAAACACCGCCATACAAAAAGCTTTACCTTCTGGGGAATGTTCAGCTACCATAATAACCTCTAGGTGCTATTTTGATGCGAGGCCGACCACACCCCTGACTCCATAAGGAGAAGCCTATAGGCTATCTTAACCGAAAATTCACCCGACATCCCCTCCTTCCAGTACCACATGTCTTCCTCGAGCCGTGCCCCAATTGGCGTAGCCATTATTGTTGAAGCGATCTCCGTCGGGAATGTAGCCTCAATAGCCTCCCTGTTCCACCTCCTCTGATTGTTCAAGAACAATTCCTCACTTGGTAAGCTCCCATGTTCTGAACCAGTGCTCCAAAGGTTGAAGGCACCCTTTCTAGCCAGTAGCCCTCTTTGATTGACATCGTACCCGGACCGATCGCAAGCAGACACCCTCTTTTGAGGAGGTTTTGTGTCATAATCAAACTTCGCCAGATGTAACTTGGGTTATTACCAATTTTTGCTGCTAGAAAGGAACAATCCGGGTAGTACCGAGCCTTGAAAACTAGGGCAGCTAAGGAATTGTGGTTCGTCAGGAATCTCCAACCCTGTTTTGCAAGCAAGGCGAGGTTAAATTTCCTAAGTTTTAAGAACCCAACCCTCCCGACTCCTTGTGCGCACATAGATTGTCCCACTTCTTCCAAACAATGCCCCGCCCATCTACACTTACGAATATAAGTGATGCCTTAAAAGAAGTGGAAAATGGTATAAGTAAACAAAATATGTCATGTTAACATTTGAACACGTTAACCCTTGTGGCTCAACTCTTTCATTAGGTTTTGTCGCCATTTCAAATCCGATAAGCAGACGAGAAAGAGAGAGAGAGCCTTCTTCTCTTTGTTCCACGGACACCGAAGCGATCACTGCAAACCATACCTGACCGTAACCACTCAGTGATTCATTCGGGTCGAAGAATGCCTCTCTCTTCAACACCTCCATCCATTTCTTCATCTCGCCTTTAAGTTTCGATCACAGATACGATGGGATCTTCATGCCGCCACGATTGTTCTTCCGTCACCAATTCGCATAACAGGTACTCCCCGATTTCAATTCTCCCCAATCCCTCCAACTACTCGAATTCGTTGAGAAATTTGGATCTGGATCACGCTTCCATGTCCTGTATCGGGTGGATAGGGATGGGAATTTCCGATCAGCTGAGTGGAGCTCTTTTTTGCCTCGAGTCTTACAATTCAGAGTTCATCGCATTTTCGACGATTGGCACTCCTGGTAGCTTCTGTTTGAATTATTTAGGTGGTTTTATTCTAAATTTGAGATTTTTGTGGATCTCTTTGATATGGTTTGTTCCAGAGGTTGGTGGCTTATTGTGAATGTTTCAAATAGGATGGTCCTGGCTGTGGTTACAGAGTTAATGTGTACATTTATTTGTTTGTTTTATTCACCACCAGCAGTGCTTTCAATGATTCCAAATCAATGTATGGAATTGGTTGAGACAAATTATAAGTTAATTGTGCCAAGTATGAGTTAAATTACTATATCTGTCTGTTCATTTTGGGCAGGCCCTTTTCTTGCAAAGGTTGCATAAATCATATAGGGAATCATCTTTATTAAATTAAAGCACTATTATCTCTTATGGATTATGGACATCCTAATGTGGAGTACTATGCTTCCTTTCATACTTGTTTGCATGTCTGGCCTGATACATTGTTCGTTCTCTATTTTCTCAAGCGATAGAAATGTGTTCCATTTGTTGGCACGGAGAGAGGTATCCCCAAGGACCAAGCATGTTCCGAAAAGGCAGTGGGGAGAAGCTTCTAAGTCAAATGGGAATTTTTCCTGCAGGTCTGACCCTAAAATTGAAACAGCTAGAGATGCAAAACATGGTCTCATTTCATGGTATAAATTGGTCTTCACTTTTCAGTGCATTCCTTTTCCCTTTGTCTTCACTTTACCTACGACAGAGGAAAGTGTCTTTATAAGTAACACATATTTTACTCTGTCGTTAATGTTCATTTTTATGATGAGTTTATTAATTTTCAGGGCTGAGGCAGAGTCTCTGCGACATTTATCAGCCAAGTATTGCCCTTTAGTTCCACCTCCAAGGTCAACCATTGCAGTCGCATTTAGTCCTAATGGAAGATTGCTTGCTTCTACACAGTAAGTCTGCACTTCTATATGATTACCTTATATTGTTCATGCTCCTCGTTTTCATTAAAATTACTATTTTGATTCTCACAGTGGTGACCACACTGTAAAAATAATTGATTGCCAAAGTGGAAGCTGCTTAAAAGTTTTGAGTGGTCATCGAAGGACACCGTGGGTGGTAAGCATTGGCTTCAAAATTATGCTCCACTTATTGCCTTCTTAAATGCTCTCTTCTTATCCCGACATTAATGTCCCTTCCAATAGAAATTACTTCAAATACAAGTTATACAACTAAGTAGTTATTATCAGGGGGATATTGTGTAGAAGTCATGTACATGAACTGGGTGTCATCCAAACTAGTTTTGTTTTCATTACACGAATCCTGTTGTACCAATTGTCTGTTCAGCAAGAATGTTAGGGAGTAGAACTTGGTATCTTTTCTAATCTTCATGGAAAGATGAGCTTACTGTTGCTTTAATGTTCCTGACAGTCTATCAGAATGGTAGGGTGTTCTTTCTGTCCAACATCTTTCCTATCCTTAAAAAAGAAACGCATGGAACTGTCCTCATTCTCTACATGTCATGTTTTGGTCTTCCTCAGATTCTGTTAGTTCTGGATTTCCCATTGTTGATTTGGGCATGTATCTTCCAAAGCTCTCTTGTCCGTTTCATGAAGATTATAGCAATTAACTTTCAGTATGCATAATCCTGATTTCTCAAACTTTTTTTCAATCCGTCTCTTCTATTATGTCTCTTCTCTTCTACGATTGAAGTGTGCTAATGAAACTCTTACAGGTTAGGTTCCACCCAGTGCAGCCAGAAATTCTTGCTAGTGGGAGCCTGGATCAGGAAGTTCGCTTGTGGGATGCAAACACATCAGAATGCATAGGATCCCATGACTTCTGTAATATATTTTCGTATATTTTGGCTACTCATTTTGTATTGTGATTGCATTTCATTTTAAGCTTATTGTTTCAATCACAGATCGTCCTATTGCTTCGATTGCTTTTCACGCTGAAGGAGAATTACTTGCTGTTGCATCAGGTCACAAGGTGCTGATTCTTGCTTGCCTTTTTATTTAGGCACTTGCAGTATCCAGTTTAGCAGTACACTATTTTGTTCATCTACTTCTGCATTCATATTTGACCCTCTTTCAGTTATACATATGGCATTACAACAAGAGAGGGGAGGCATCCTCACCAACAATTGTATTAAGGACAAGGCGCTCACTTCGTGCAGTACATTTTCACCCACATGGTGCTCCTTTTCTTCTTACAGCTGAGGTGACCTTTCTAAAATGCATTAAATTGATTGATTATTCACTGTCATATATATTACATTATTGAACTGATATGCAGGTCAATGATCTTGATTCTTCAGATTCCTCAATGACACATGCAACATCTCTGGGTTACCTGCAATATCCTCCTCCTGCTATCTTATTGGCAAATGGTCATACCACTGACCATCTTAGTTTGGCTGCTGAAGTACCTTTGATGTCTTTACCTATCTTGTTATTAACCTCTTTTCCTATGGATGATTCGAGAACAGATCTTCAACATGCTAATAGGGATGCTGGTTCAAGTAGCATGCAAGTTGACTCTTCTACTGCAGTACAAGTTGATGGGAATGCTGATGGGCAGTATAATACCCCGGTATATCATATGGATATGTCTCCTGCTATTCCTTCTTTCGCATATCCAAGTATTGAAGATGGAGCTAATAATTATTTACCTGATGCATTGGGTAATGTTGTTTCTATCCCATCTTTTGATGCCATGGAGACTACTGAAATGCCTACTGTTGGAGGAAGCGAATATAGAGGCTCTGATAACTTGGTTAATGCTGGTGGTACTAATAATACAGCACATGGAGTTCCATTACAAGCTTCTACTCATCTGAGCTCTATGGAGTTGGGACAGTTTCATCAGTTTGTATCCAGTAGAGACCCTCCTACAGGTTGGGAGCTACCGTTTATGCAAGGGTGGTTGATAGGTCAAAGCCAAGCTGGGGTTCCTTCAGTGCTTCCTCTTAATGGTGGTAATGCTCCCATGACAACTCATATATCTACGCAAAATTTGGAGGCAGCAGCACCAACTCCAGCAATCACAAGCAGTGCAAACTTATTTGGGGCTTCTGGAAGATCAGGCTTGCGACATCGAATTCCACAATCCCGCATTTCTGTCATTGGATCCAGGGAAGGTGCTGCTCCGGTCAATAGCACATCTCAGAATGGAAGTGATACTCAACCTATTATTAATAGAATCCAGTCTGAACTTGCCACTTCACTGGCTGCTGCAGAATTACCTTGCACTGTGAAATTGCGATTGTGGTCATACGATATAAAAAATCCATGTACACCGCTAAATGCCAATAAATGCCGGTTGATGATTCCCCATGCTGTGCTTTGTAGGTATGTGGAATTTATTGTATTCTAGTGACCTGATTCGTTGGCATATATTTCATTAGAGAAAACATCAGTTTGGTTTGTAAACTACCAGGTCTTGTATATTTTTAATTTTTCTTATTTGTTGCTTATATTTCCCTAGCTTTCTTGTTCATATATGTATCATCTTTGGCTGCTATCCTGTATGCAGTGAAATGGGCGCTCACTTTTCACCTTGTGGTAGATTCCTAGCTGCATGTGTTGCGTGCATGCTACCCCATATGGAAGTTGATCCTGGTGTGCAAACAGTTGTTCATCGAGAGACTGGTACATCAACATCCCCAACTCGACATCCTATCTCAGCCCACCAGGTCATATATGAGCTTCGGATATATTCCCTTGAAGAGGCAACGTAAAGTTTCTATCCTCGTCTATTATGTTATGCACTAGCATCTTCTCTACTCTTCAATTTGGCAATTAGGTCTTAACCATTTTTACTCTTATATGCACAGCTTTGGTTCAGTGCTTGTGTCGAGGGCAATTAGAGCTGCCCATTGTTTAACTTCAATTCAGGTCAACTGCCTTATGTTTAAACTTAATAAAAAATATCTTCAGTGTGTTATATTTATTTGCTCGCTTTTGCGTCAGTTTTTTTTCCTACCTCTCCCGACTTCATGTTATTTGACGTAAACTTAAACATCACCATTTGCTGAACGTTACCTTTTATAATTTGTTACTGTAAATGCAGTTTTCTCCAACGTCTGAGCACATATTACTTGCCTATGGTAGACGCCATGGTTCTCTACTTAAAAGTATTGTCATTGATGGAGAGTCGACACTACCCATTTACACAGTTCTAGAGGTAGAAGTTCAGATTTTTTGTTCTTGCCATATACATTTTTATCTTAAATGTTCTTTCTCCAGCTTATAAAATTAAAAGCCTGGAACATTGTTATCTTTTTTAGTGTTGAAGATGCATCATCTGCAGAATAACTGAATTTCTGTGTTAATCTTTCTTGCTATCATTGATGTTCTACCATCATATTTGTTCAGTTCATGTTAGGGTTACTTATTTAGAGAAGCGGCCTTGTGCAAAATATTGTTCAGGTTTTTAAATCTGAAATAGAATTATTTAGAGTTTGCTATGACCTATATCTCAATCACTTTCTGTCATTCAGGTTTATAGAGTGTCAGATATGGAACTTGTAAGGGTGCTTCCTAGTGTAGAAGATGAAGTCAACGTTGCTTGTTTTCATCCTATTGCTGGGGGAGGGCTTGTCTATGGAACTAAGGTGATGCTGTTTTCAGTGGGTGGGTTTACATTGGTAGTCTATGTTGAATTTGTAAAACTAATGTGTTAATTACAGGAAGGAAAACTTAGGGTGCTTCAGTATGATGGTGTTCGTGGTGAAAATTGTACGGGGCCACATTTTTTCTGAGGAAAACTTTACGAAGGTACAATTTCTTGTTTTACTCTTGGATTATTAAATTTCACAACTCTAGTTATCATTTGTTGATGAAGCTGGTATGTTATGTAAATAAATGTGATAATGAAGAATGTAAATCTCTTCTCCAGTGATTTTAAAGGAACAAATAGGACATCCACTTTCCCCTGTGCTTAAAGTTCAAATGTTTCCTTTTAAATTGCCTGCAATTGATAAGGTTTTGTGGATGAAAATGTTTGTATTGGTGTTTTTGAGGGGAAAGTTGTTAGCCATATAGAATAATTATTTTCTCTAATGTTCTGGATGATTTTGTTGATTACATGGTCTGATATGGAGAAATTCTGTCAGGCGAATATATTGTTTTTTTCAATTTCTTTTTGTAAATGTGTTCCTCTCTACTGATTACAGGCACATGCATAAGCTTTATAATGCTTAAAGTGAACAATACATCTTTTTGTGTGAGCTGGATAACTCAAGCATGGATATGGTATGCGCATACCAGATTTACTTCTTGTTGTTAACATTTGCCAAAGCATGACTTGTAATAAGTTTTCCGTCTATTGTTCTCCACCTTTAAAAGATTGCTTCCTAGTATGGTTGTCCGTGATTAGCACAAGAGAAGTAGTTATTTGACTTCCAGGGTGTTTGCTGAAGTTGTGAGGGATGGTGGTTATGCAAAAGGAGAGGACATATTATGATGATTTGTTTTGGTGCTCCTACAGGAAGTTATGGCATTCCGTCCAACTAGCAAGTTCCAAAGCAAACACCAAGACCAAAATGTAGTAAACTATGCATCGGCAAAATTGTATGGAAGGTTTCTGTATCCTTAGTTTTTCTCTAGTTTCATCTTCAGGAATGTGCAAAATGTTGTACTGTACCGCTCGCTCCACATGAGATGTGGCAGTAGGCTTGCTGTGAGATGTAATTTCTAGAATGAGTCTGCTAGACTGAAATGATCGATTATGTTTGGATTCAGTCTAAAAGTGTACAATGGGGTCTATGTCCTCAATTAAATTGTGGTATGGTAAAACCCCCCACCCCATGTGTGTAGTAGATACTAGAAATAGTTGTTAATGGTGATGAGGTTATAGGACAGAGTGTATATTGTTTTATTCTGTTTGATATGATGAGAGGGAAATGAGTTGGTGTGTGATCCATCTTATTTTATCCAAACTTGAAACCCTATTACAACTGATGAGGAAGACCTAATTTTGTCGATCTGATACGATTACACATTTTACCACTGATCATAGCTTGCTTGATTTGGATTGGACAGTGCAGGTATCTTCATAGGGTTCAAAAGTCTGATACGTTAGAATTACCCACAGGTTCCTCAGCAATGCAAATGCAAATGCAATTATTGAGGAAGGGTGGGAATAGCAATAATTAATGGGGGAATGAGGGTTGAACGGTCAAAGGAAGAACAGTATACAAGTTTGACCAAATAAATATGTGATGTTAATGTATTGTGGACTTTGACCAAAAGAGATGAGATCAGGAAGAGCAAGAGGAAGATTCAGATTCAAATTTGTAGAACTTATCGACAGCAACAGAGACATCCCAAGTGCAGCTGAGACCCTTTGGAATGACGACGAGATCGCCGGCACCGAACTCCACAGACCAATCGCAGCCTTTTGGGTAAGCCTTCACTTTGCCTCTCACCAGATAACATGTCTCTTCCGCATCAAACTTCAACTGGTACTTCCCTGGTGAACATCCCCATCTGCACACACACACACACAATCGTCAACCATATATGTATCACAAATTACACAAACACAAACCAACAACAGCTTACTTGGGCCAGCACTCGATGTTCAGTTCCGACAGTCGAGATTTAGGAGGCTTCCTCTCTACCACTATTCTTAGTGCTTCTGCTTTTGCTTCTGTCTCCATATGTATCAACAAGATGATGCTAAATTTTACACAGGAATTTCTCCTTCTACTGATCCGGTTACTTCACTTGTTGTGTGGTGGTTGCCGATTGAGTTGAAGACAGAGAGATATATGTTTGTATTTTTGTTCTCTATTGGGTTGTGCATAAATAAGAGTTTAGGAAGAGAGAGAGAGAGAGAGAGAGAGTGGGTTTAGAAATTTTGGTATCTTCTTCCGTTCTTCATTTATTGCATCCTTTGACTTGTGATTACATTCCATGTCACGCCATTATCTGTTTTATATTTTTACCCCCATTTATTATTCTTCAATATAAAATAAAGTCACCAAATTAATGTTGCCTTTTGGGAAAGAATTAAAAAAAATATGAATTTGACCGTAACCGAGATCCGATGTCCTACTCTGATTAAAATGAGGAGGTCCATTCTGAAACATAAGATGGATTACGAGAAATCTCACTAAGGATTTGGTTGGCTCGGGGGCAAAGTTAGGGTCTATTAGAGTATCAACTCAATTAAAAGTTGAACCGGTCATATCGGTATCAAACTGATTAGACCAGTCTTAAACTGATAAGAATGTATTTTTTAAGAAATTAATTTAGTTAGATTTAACAGAAGTTGGGTTAAATGTCGCTCATTTGATCTTAAGGTAGCCCACATGAAAATTTTGAAGTTGGGTACTGATTTTGAAAAGTGACATAATTGAGTATAGTCATCTGTCATTACCCCTATAGATATATACCCGAATATCGTACCTTAAGGAATCAAATGTTCTAAGCACCCAAATTTTACTTTTGTGACTAATCACAGTCAATCAATTGAGGTGATTATGTAAGAAAAGGTAGTAAAGTAAAGAATGAGGTCATGCACGAGAGGAGTATGATTCGAGGTATACAAATCACATAGTAGTTACGGGATATTCTAATCGAAAATGCTGCATAGATGGAAACTCTCATAACAATTCATTAATCTCCCCAAGAATCCTTGGTCGGGCAATCAAGGCATCAAATCAATTTATGGCCGAGCTTGCTTGATTGGAATTCTTAAGATTAAATTATTGTATGAAGAGGTGTTACTAAGAATTTTATAATGTGCCCAATAATGGTCCTATGGTCGGGTATTAAAGAGAATAAGTTAGTTTATTGTCAAACATAACTTAAGATAATTTTGAGGAAGTCCCTTTTTAAGATATTCTCTAGTCTGCCCAATAATGGTCGTATGGTCGGGTTTTAAAGAGAATAAGTACGTTTATGGTCGAACGGACTTAAGCTATGTTAAGACGTAGGGAACTCTTAATTTAATCATGGATGCAACAAGAATTCTGTAATCTACCAGAAGTTCCTTTTAGGACACTAAAGGCTCTAACCCAAAACGTGACATGTCTTTTGTCAAAACTAGGTCTAACGGAATTAAATTGATTAAGTTATGTGAATTCCTTTAACTCTTAGTGATCTTCTAAGACTATTGCACAAGTGTTAATTCCTAATTTCTTAAGAACTAACCAGTGTTTCATTAATTTTAGTTCAACATTACACATCTAGATTTGTAAACTCGAACATGTAAGCTAAGACAATTATCAAGCTGGAAAGGAGATAAATCATTAATATCAAACAATTAAACACTCTTTCACTGTGGGGTTATATGCATGTAAATTCGATTAATACATCATAATACCACTAATTCCACCTATGCCCCCAAATCAATGGAGTGATTAGTTACTAATAGCAATCAAAGACATATTCAAGTAATTAATGAACATTCAAAAGAAAAAAGGAAGAGAGAGAGAGAGAGAGAGAGAGATATAAAACCCAATTGTCAAATGAAACTTCATAAATGTTCATGTCTTCGAATATACAGAGATCATTCAACCTTACTCCTACGCTATCTCCTTCATACAAGACCGAATTTTAAAAAATATGGAAAATCGATTTTTAGCTCTAGAGAGGCTCCCCTATGTTAGGAAACGAGAGGGGGGTATTTATAGGTTCTACATGACCCCATGTAGAATCTACATGGATTTCATGTAGTCCATGATTTTCCTAGTAGTTCTCGAATTCTTGTTTTGTCTTTCCAAATCTTAAATCAACTTGACTTGCACACCAAGGTACACGTGGGTCGTGTATTTAATCTTCTTAGGTGGCTTTGGTTTCTTCTTCTACTTATGATCTCGACACCTTGGCGTAACTCGTCATTGTTTTGGGCTTGGGGCTTCATTTCGGCCTCTTTCTTGTCTTGGTCTTGATGATGAATCTTGATCCACACGAAAATGTTCATTTTTTGCCTAAAAACCTATATTTTCTACAATAATCTAGAAACACCCGTAAAACACAAAATGAGATAAAAATAGGACATCTTTATGCCAAATGAGGATGAAAATAAATCAAAATGTGGGTAAAAAGGGCCAATAAGTAGCAAGAAATCTATGAATCAACACCTCCACACTTAAACTTTCCTCGTCCCGAAAAAAACATACAAAAGGACACATGTCGGTATCTCCTAAGAGTTTA
>JAYMTP010008151.1:0-10353 GCA_036897365.1 Geranium brycei | reverse complement strand
TTAAATCAAATAACTCAAATTGATAATAATGTTAACGATAATCTCTACACAAGCTAAGACTTATATAGATATAATTGTCCAAAACTAACTCAAACCAGTAAACCTAAACCAATAGATTTAATCAATCAAAACTAATTAGGATTAGGAAATCTAACTTAATAGAAAAACTTAAAACTAACCAAAATCTAATATAATTAAAAATTTTAATTGATATTGTCCTACATCATATTTCTTCAAGATTCACATTTTTTTAATGTTTAACCTGATTCAATGCTTTAATGTTGTTCTTTATAAAAAAAAAATTTTGGGCATTTTTGTTGATTTATGCTGATATTTTAAGGTATATTCAAGTTTAAATATTTAATAATAAACAACTCAATGATTTTGGGAGAAAGACATTGGCGGTTGGCGAATAAGAGAGAATGAAAAGAAGGGATAAAAGGAATCACTAATTTTATTCAGTAATGATATATGACTCATTTTAAGTTATCGATCCTTATTAATTGGGCCAAAAAATATTAGGTCAATGAAAAACAAGTCAAAGTCGTCCAAAAATGTGATAATTTTATGAAAAACAGTTCAAAGTTTATCCAATCGAAAATAGATAAGTCAAATAGTAAGTCAAAACAGTCTAAAAAGTGGGAATTTCAGGAAATTCAGTTCATAACAAACCAAACTGAGCCAAATTTTATTGGTTTGATTTTATTTTTAAAAAAACTGAATTGATCGGTTTGATTTGAAACCGAACCAAACCATGAACAACCTTACCTTTCCCTCTTCTTTCGGTCCTGTAATTTTTTGGATTGGTTCGGTTCGGTTCAGTTTTTTTTTATCAGCCTGGTTCGGTTCAGTTATTTTTTAACATCCCTAAGAAGAGGGAGAGAAGAAAGGAAAAATAGTTTAAGGGAAAATTGCAGAAAATCTCCCTATAATTATGTTTTTTTTCACAAACTTTTCCTTCACTATATTTTTGTAAAAACTCTAACTCACTCATGTTCATTTTTGAAAAAAATCTTCCTTGCTCATGTTTATATTTGTACCGTCTATGCAAATCCGTGAAAATTAATGAAAGTGTCACTCAAGTGTTAATTCAAACGTGCTTAGGGGTGGACAATTTGGCAACGGAATCAGAGACCGAATCCAAACCGAACTGGAACCGGGACTGGAGAATCGAGAACCGCAGGTAACGATTTCGGTTATGGTTCTTAAAATGGAGAACACGGAGTCTGGTCCGGTTCGATTTTTTACCGGTTTGGTTCGGTTCTAGACCCATGCCCACCCCTCAACGTGCTAACTCAAACGTCAAATACTTAAGTGATACTTCCGTTAATTTTCACGGATATGCACAGATCATGTAAATTTGAATATGAGTGAGGGAGAGTTTTTGAAAAAATATAGTAAATGAAGAATTTTTCAAAAAACAAACAATTATAGAGACTTTTTACAAATTTTTCAAAGTTTAATGACATAAAGTTATTTTAGTCATTTCACGTTAAAAATAACATAAAACTAATAAAAAAATTTCTTCAAAAAATAAAAATTAAAATTAATTATTTGAGAAAAAATACTCTTAGTTCACCGGCCCGTTATAAATAAAAGTCAACTGTAGTGTAAAATTAAGCGTAAGATTATCCCGACTGAGAATGATTATGGGAATCGGTGAATTAGATATTTTTCCCTGACGTGGCCTTCTCCGCCTCCCGACCTTTCCTCCAATATTATATCTCCTCCTTTTACGCTTTTTCCTCCACGTTACTGTGCGCACTATCTTGCGCTGCCTCCCCACCAACCATCTGTTGCACACGCTAATTCCCTTATCCTACGCACATCCTCCTCAAGCGCACCCTAGCCTGAGCCACCATCACCCTCACATCCACTGGGCTCAAATTCAACTAAGCCTAACACACACAGACATAGCTCTTCTCCTAACAAAAAAAAAATACCCTTTTCACTGTATCGGCTTCGTCTCGTCGCTACTCCCCCAACTATCAAGGTCCCGACTCAGTACGGATCTGTTAGCAGAGTGTAGGTGACAAACCCTAGTTTCGCTCCCCAATTTTAGCGCCACAAAGGGGCAGAAAATTCTATGGAATTTCCCTAGTTTTTCGGATTTTTCCTTCATTTTTTGTTCTATTTGATTTGGAGATTGAATTATGATGGAACATCCCGAGATTGGTGGCGGAAGCGGAAATAAGGGAGGAGAAGGCTTTATTGATCGAAGTAAAGTGAGAATTTTGCTGTGTGATAATGATACTAAGAGTTCCCAAGAGGTTCTTAAGCTCCTCTGCAAGTGCTACTATCAAGGTATGATTGGATTTAATATTTTTGATCCATTCTGGTTTTCTCTAAATTTGGATGTGTTTTTGGTGAAATATGATGGTGTTTAATTTAATTTTGAGATTTTCATGGAGGCTTTGACTTCAGTAGAACTGCAGCCTGGGATTCTTCTGAGACCAAGATATTGGCTTTTGATGATATCTTTCTTGAATTAGCAATTCCTGATGAAATCAATTTGAACATCATCTGTTGTTATTGACATTTTAAATGATGCATAGAGAGCATAGAATAGTGTAATGAATTATGGAAAAAATATATAGTTTTTTAGTTGTTGAAGTAGAAGATTATGGCACTATATGAAATACTTGTTTTTACAAGGGGGGAAACTGATATGATCTTACATTCTTACTTAAGCTTAACACATATTGGACACCAAATGATCCTTGAGTTGTTTGAAGTTATATATTCTTCATATCTGTTTGAAGAAGTAAAACTTAATGAAACTGAACATGGAATATAAATTATAACAGTCCACAAATTTAGTACATCAAATGGTTACAGTATAACATTGGACACTCTTAGAATGTTATGAGGAAGTGGCTGCTATATTGCATGAAGCACCAATCAGGGCACAAGTCACAATATGAACACGCGATCAGCTAAGATGCTACTCATCAAGGAAAGTAATTTTGTTTAGCTAACAATTTTTCTTTGAATGTAATGAATAATATTTCCTTAATTTTTTTAAAGTTAATTTAATTTTAAACCAAAAAACAGAGATGAAATTAAGAAGAGTCGGTGACTGTAACATGGAATTAGGTTTAAAAATTCTTCTCACTATAAAAACTAAGAAAATTTTAATTTTATCTAAAACTAGGGCATAAAACGAATTGCGCAGGACTGAAGATGTAAGGTTTTATTTTATTCTACTTTTTTGATTAAAAGTATAAATTGTGTGTTCAGTATGCAAATCCTATAAGAGTCACTACCTAAATGGCTAATGGGTGCTTCATAGATGCCATATGATGTTCAAACAACAAATCAAATGGTATGCTTTATGTTGTGTGACGGCTTTTTCTTTATTTTTTGCTGATTTAGTTGGATTTAATCATATGAAATGACCAATCTGAGCGTGTTCTAGGAGGAAGATTAAACCGATTAAAACCTGAACCTACTATTCGAAACAATTAGCCGAGTTTTAATTTTGCAAACATGCATTTTCTTGCTCGTCACGTTGAGTACATGTCTGCATTTTCTCTCTCTTCATTTTGGAACTTTAATCCTTATAGCAAGTGTCATCCATGGAACATTTTGACAGTATCTAGAACTGGCTGCTTCTTGTCAGTTCGTCACCAAGTATAACCTTCATTGACCAATATAAGTATATTCTTTACCTATCTCCATTCTGTAGGTTGTCCCCATGTTTGTAAATTATGTTTTGAGAGCTGTACCATATCAATACAACCTTTTAATTGACTTGTACTTATGAAGATAAATGCTTTGTCTTCTTTTCATTCACAGTGACATCAGTTAGATCAGCTAGACAGGTTATTGATGCATTGAATGCTGAAGGGCCTGATATTGATATCATACTTGCCGAAGTTGATCTTCCAATGGCCAAAGGCATGAAAATGTTGAAGTACATAACCCGAGATAAAGAATTGCAGCGCATCCCTGTTATTAGTAAGATTTTGTTATTTTTTACTGCCACATGACAAATGCTTTACTTTTCCCGGGTAAGTCATAGTGTGATCCTCATCATTAAATTTCCTATTATCTTGCTAAGTGATGTCGGCAATGGATGAGGTCTCTGTTGTTGTGAAGTGCCTGAGACTGGGAGCTGCTGACTATCTCGTTAAGCCTTTACGCACCAATGAACTATTAAATTTGTGGACTCACATGTGGCGGAGAAGGCGCATGGTTTGTCACTTGACTTTGCCATTAGCTCATTAAAACTTTCATTTTCTTTTTTAGTCCTTAATCCTTACAATAATGCTTCTGGGACAACGGTACTTATGCATACATCAATTTAGACATAGACATGCAATACAAATGTTTTTGTACAAACTAAAAACAACAATAGTTGAACTTTTTCCCATTTTCAATACGCGAAGCCATTAGACACTATAACCCATTGACAACACAAGTTTAAACTAAAAGGGCAGCCTTAGTCATTGCTATCTTTTTATTTTTTAAATGATACCGCAGGGTTCAAGTATCATTGCGACACAATTCGTGACCTTAAATGACTAATTGATGCTCCATTTGTCCTACACAAAGATTTATGTCGTAAAATGGGCCATATACATCGGGTTGAGCTCCACACATTAAAGGTCAATCCAATCATTTCTTCCTCTTATATATGGCACACTCTTTTCAAATTCTTTTCATGTGGGATTAATATATCTCAACACTCCCCCTCAGGTGTCATCTACATGTCGGATTTCTTTAATACACCCCCTCATGTGGGTCATAGTAGGACATGTCTTCTGCATTTTGGGCCATAATATCACTGTGCATACCGGGATCAGAGCCATGGGGAGGCTAATCCCCCAGGCAAAAGCCCAAATCAACCGCTCTGATACCATATTGAAGTGGTTATAGTATTCGATATCTGATTACTCTGCCGAGCCTGAATATATACATCTATATATAGATAAGAGAACTAACCCTAACCTTAATATACATCTAATATGAACTACTCTAACAAAATGCAAAAGACTCGTAATTTAGGGCCTACCTTATTCTAGCCTTAATTAGGAACTTTGTGCATTTGACATTTGATAGTCTAACCAATCTGTCTATTTTTGTTTTCTCGGTGAAGGATTTTAGATTCTTCTGTCTGTCTCGGGGGATGTATTAGATTGTTGTAATTAGCTTCAAGGCTCTAATTTCTGTTTCTAAATGCCCATTTCTTGCATCTTTTCATGACGTACTCATAAAGGCCTCTCTGCATCACAATTCATCTGCTTTGCTGTCTAAAATTAATTTTTTGTCCTGCTTGTTTACCAGTAAGCAATACTATGTTTTTAATTTTTGTTATTTTTCTGTTACAGTTAGGAATGGCTGAGAAGAACATCTTGACTTATGACTTCGATTTGGTAGGATCAGACCCGAGTGATGCTAATACAAACAGCACGACTCTGTTCTCTGACGACACTGATGAAAGGGCACGGAAAACCATCAATCTGGAGGCGAACTTGTCACTTCATCAGGAAGATGAGGTCAGTGCAAGAAAATACTAAAACATGGCCTGTACTTTGAACAATTCAATATTCCAAGTAGAACATCTATATGGTTTTGAAACATAGAAATTATCCAGTTTACTTCAGTGCCATCCTGATATGCTTGCTCCACTATACTGGAGTGATTTTGTACACAGTGCTCAAAACCTCAAACTTAAATTTAAACCATACCAGCCAATCTCATTATATTCTTGCTGCCCTTACATTAAATTTTATTAATTGATTAGCCCGATTTAAATGTAACATGTACATGTAGTTATAATTACTATCATTTTAGCTTTCACACCCAAAAAATGCTTCTGAGTTTCCTTATCAACTAGTAAACAAATGGTACTGTGTTTGAGCAGCAAATGAATGTGGTGCATGTGTTCGAGTCCATGTCAAGCATGCTCAGGGTAAATCTGGGTTGTTTGAGTGAACACGTGAACCTACATATCGATAGTGTTTAGGGGACCATTTTTGAGGGTCAAATCATGACTACTGGTGTTGACACCCACTATCACCATAAATATCAGACTGTTATTTTCACAAAAATACTAAGGACTAAACAGGAATTTTGTTACTTAACACAAACACAAACTATGAAAGAATGCTTGCAGTGAAGGTATTCTTTGAGGTATATAGCCTTGGAATGATAACACAGAAATGCATAGCATCACCATAATTGTACACTTTCATGTGCATGAATTAGAGTGTTATCTCTTATCATTGTTGAAACGAGTAGCAAGGGTGATTTAGCATTAAGTTGTGTTCTTAAGTGCCACAAATACCATATTTTATTTGACGTGTCATACAAATATAAAGGTGATTTAACATGAACTTCGTGTTCTCAAGTATCTAAAATACCAATTTTCAAAAGAAGTGTCCTACGAACAAGAGGTCCCCACTATGTATGGATAGCATTTTTATATTTGCAACTCGGAAACAAGTTCATGTGTAGTATATGTACAATTTTTTGTAACTAGTTTTCAATCAGGCTTCTTTCCCCTCTATTTCTATTGCCATGAAGTACTATTGTTACCATTTTGCATTAAAATTGATGTTCCATCTGACATTTTTGTATCCATATATAATACTTTTTGCTGTTCAGTCTACTGCTGTTGGTACTGCAGCTACTGCTATGGAACCTCCAGCCTGTGTGACCAAGGAACATCGCCCTAATGTTCCTGGAATTAGTGACCGCCGAACAGGTGAACTATTGAATCCTTTTTACTCTACATCAGCAGGTTCAGTGTTTGTATCATAGCGCATAATGCTTCACAAGCAGAGGCTGGCCTATTGTGCTAGCTGCATGTCATCCACAACCCCTTACCATTAAACCATAACCTTCTCTTATCTGCTTATGAAGCTTTTCTATTATTTGCTTACATTTTTAGGATACGCCAGTACATGTTAACATTTACATTTTTGGTGCCATCCAAATTACTAATCATTCCAATGATCTGCACATACTTGTGCATCTAAATGCCATTGATTTTGGTCTTTTTACTGTGTCCTTAGTCATTCTTTTCTCTTGCTATTTTGTTGTGTCCGGATGCTACTTTTTGTTTGGATTTATACACTACTAAAAAATTCCTAACCTTTTCATGCACCAAGGATAGTATTAGGAGTGAAGCTATCAGGTCAGAGTTAGGGTATAGCTTCAATTGAAGATAATATGAGGGAAGGCCTCCTAAGGTGGGTTTGAATGGAAGGCCTCCTTAGGTGGGTTTGAACATACGGATAGTTGGGAGGTTACTGACCCAGGGAGGAAAAGTTAGAATTTAGTTACTAAAAATTCAAAGAAATGAATCATGACTTAGCAAAGGAGACAACACTAGATGGGACAGAAGAGGGGAAGAAGTGAATATGGGGAGAGAACCACAAGGAGTTTTGCTAATGAATTCATGTAACCAAACCCAATGCTTGCAGAGGAAGTCTACCTAACCTAGCAGTGTATATTTGTTGTATATTCTGTTTTATACATTTGTTTATATTATAAAAGTTGCCTATTATTCTATTTTATACATGATTTATGGGTTAATGAATCTAAATAGAAAATAATTTGAAAACCGGAAACAAGTTTATTGTGAGATTGGATTTTATTTGCCCACTTTTTAGTTATTACTAGTACAAGAAATAACACCATAATGTTTTTCTGGACAATTTCTATCAGGTCCCAAGAAGAGTGAACTGAAAGTTGGTGAGTCTTCAGCCTTCTTTACATACGTAAAATCAAGCATGGTCAAGAACAATGTGCAAGAGATTACCCAGGTGGGGAATGCTGGTGAACATTTGATGACTAGAGAAAAGCTTCATGCGTGGGATGGACAAGTGGTGAATGGTATCCGGATACATGATAGCAGAGATGCACTGGAAAACCACTTCCAAGGAGATGAGTTTCTAAATAGTGCTCTGGATTCTACTTCTTTGGAGAGGTCTTGTACACCTCCTATGCCTCAGCAATTTCCACAAAAACGCAACTCAAATGAAGAGCAGTCATCTCAGGTTCTCATGCACACCGGAAACAAACCTCAACTTGATCTTTCAGGTTTTCCACCACATAGTGCTTATCCATATTACATGCCAGGAATGCCATCCTCTGCACAATTATATCAGAAGAACCTGCAAAACCAAGCAAACTCAGGTATGATGTCTCAATACAGTCACCTTTCGCAATGTCATCCTCCTGTACCTGGAATGCCACCCTTCCCTTATTACCCAGTTAGCCTCTGTGTACAACCTGGACAAATGCCTAGTACCCATGCATGGCCGTCACTTGGAAATTCATCTACTTCTACTGAACCCAAATTGGGTAAAGTTGATAGAAGAGTAGCAGCATTGATCAAGTTCAAGCAGAAAAGAAAGGATCGGTGTTTTGACAAGAAGATTAGATATGTGAATCGGAAAAAACTTGCTGAAAGGAGGCCTCGTGTGCGAGGACA
This sequence comes from Geranium brycei, assembly GCA_036897365.1. Lineage (NCBI taxonomy): Eukaryota > Viridiplantae > Streptophyta > Magnoliopsida > Geraniales > Geraniaceae > Geranium > Geranium brycei. Next base: position 1,907 of record JAYMTP010008151.1, on the reverse strand, counting down.
ATTTGTGAGGAAGGTGAATGGTGTGAACGTGGATCTCAATGGCGAGCCTGCGTCTGCTGATTTTGAGGAGGATGAAGAAGAGTATGAAGAGCAGGCATCTAGGGACTCTTCTCCTGAGGATGACACTTGTGGATATAAAGGCTAAGCAAGTGGTTAGTCACAATCAACCCTTCACAAGTATAGTCCTTTCCTCTTCTTTTGGATTTTCACTCCGTATGGATTGGATCGAAGAGAAGTTAGCGCGTGCTTGAATGTTTCATAGTTGTTATGAATAGCTTTCACCCTCAGCGCTTGACTGTTTCGTAGGGGTTATGAATAGCCCTCACCCTCGGAGTAGAGAAATCAAATATTTGGGTGCCCTGGAAATCTCCCAATTTGTGCCGTGAATATCAGTAAAAGAAGGAAAGCTACATCTTGTTGTATCTTATGCTGCTTTTCTTAATTAGAGAATCGATGAACGCCATTTCTACTTCAAGAGTGCTACTAATTGCATAGCTTTGACCACTACTTGACAGTATTTTTTTTCCAAAAGTTTTAGTTGATGGCTTTGCGCTTAAGGTGTTCTTTTTTAAAATCTAGGGAAAATTGCAAAATCAAAATTAGATTTTTTTGAAATTCTTAGCTGTCTATTTTTGTATTTTCTTTTCCTTGTCTTTTTTATTGGCAAATTATAATTCATTAGATCCAAGTTTAAGTTTAAGTGATATGTGAAGTTCATTAAAACGGATAGAAAAGTTTGATGAAAAACATGTGACTTCATACTTTTTATTAAAGTCTAAATTAATTTGCTTTTTATAAAATTTTAAAATAACAAACTTGTAAAAATATCCAGAATTTAACATTAACTCAATTTTCTGTAACATGTGAGTTTAAGTTGGCTAGGCGTATTAAATGAAGTTGGATCAAGGTGGGTTTAGGCAATTTCTTTTAAAAAATTGAATTTAAAAATTAAAAATGAAAATACTCAAGACATTACTATTTTTAACTATATACGATTTTCACATCATTATGTCAACTTTGAAACTTGATTTACAGACACTTTAAGAGGGCCCAATCTCCTCTTACGAGTTTACCCCAAGATTTAACACGAGACTATCTCCATTTCAATTCGTAGTTTTACATTATGTTTTGTTTTTTTTTGTTTTTTTCTTAGGTGAGAGAGGGTCAAGTGTGTGGTGTTGATACGAAAATATTGTTGGCCTCATTTTGAGCCAAAACCCCATATTTAAACTCGATTTCGTCTCGGTTTTGATGATTTTTTGCCATATATGCTTCATAGGTATTGAATGAAATTTCAAGATAACATGTTGAGCTTAGAGAGAAAACTGAGAAAAAGTAGCAATGAAGACAGAGGGACTTGGTGATTCGCGGAATTAACACCTTGTTAGTCGCCAAAGTACCTCGATGTTAGTTTCCACTAGCTATCCCTCCTTATGGGATCGATAAATTAGGAATAATAAAGCTATATTATTACTTGACGATTGGTGAATTTGCTGTGTCACACGGGTTAAGAATCTCTTTATGAGATTTTCTCTCATCACTTATTATCGTAGATAGTCTCCCTATACTTCATCTATTGCAAAAACTAATATTTTTCAACGTCAATTGCAGAGTGAAAAAACTGTCTGAAATACCATCAACTTTACATGTGTAATTTCTACACTATACTTTTGTAAACAACAATGCAAACTATTGCAAAATGGCCCACACGTGCCTGCAAAAAAATTTAATATAAAGCGACTACGGAAAAATAGAATAATATACCAGGAGTTTTTGCAAAAATAGTCTATGGCTCCTCAAACAAAACGGCTAGTGACGTGTAGGGCTGTAAACGAGCCGAGATTTTAACGAGCCGCTTGAGCTCGACTCGTTAAATATTCTGTCCGGGCTCGTTATAATCGAGCTCG
>JAYMTP010008150.1:0-10354 GCA_036897365.1 Geranium brycei | reverse complement strand
AAATAAGGTTTGAAAAATGAAAAAAAAAACTGGAACAAATTGCTTCATTTTTCACACCCTTAATTTTCAAACTTTTTTTTAAAATATATATTTTTCTATAATATAAATAATAAAAAAACTGATTTTAGTATTAAAAATATTATTTTTTAGAAAAATAAAAAATTATAAAACATAAAAAATGATGTTTAAAAAATGTTTTTATTTTTTTAAAATATTAGAATAAGTTTTTATTAGTTATTTTATAAAAAAATATGTTGAAACAAAGCTGAATTTGAACATTAGTATGAGGGCAAATTTGACATTTCATGTCATCGTTAATACCGAGGAGGCTCACAGTTAGCCTTTTCATTTCATGAGAAGTAAGTGGAACTTTGATAAATTTTGAGGGATTGATGTGGAATTACCCCTAAATAAAATGTCAAAATACTAATTTCTAAAGTTGTTCAATTCCCTGCCTATAAAACCATTATTCCTATGCCACACACAAAAACACACAATAATATATAATTGTTAACTATGAAGATGGTTTCTCTCAATTTTGCTCTCTTGCTCCTCCTCGTATTTTCCACAGCTCGTAAGTATTGTTGCGCGTTTCCATTTTTCTCAATATGCTAAACTCGAATTCATATCTACAACTAATTTTATTTTTAAATAAATTATTTATATATGCAGGTGAATCGAGTTCGGAAACATTATTTATAGCTGCCGGAGAGCGCTCGGTCGCGGCCTCCAGAAAGATAGTAATAGATATGTGCCAGTACGATCTGGATTGCTTGCCCTACTGTGATAAGAGAGGGTGTAAAAGCATTACTTGTGTTAAAAATGGCCGCAACTCCATATGTGCATGCGACGACTGCTAGATTAATTGATATTACATAAAAATACAAACATACAAAAACAGTCACACATATATGATGTGTTAGAAATAAGATTGATGAGATGATGTAAGTTTGATTTGTGTAATAATAATGATTATGACGAGAAATAAAATAGGAGAATTGTTAAAACTAGTTGTGTAGTACTGTTTTACTTTTGTAAAAATAAAATAACGTGTATTTTTGAAATTATAATACCATCTTTAACTACTCATATCTCATTCCTCACCTGATATCACATCTGAGACTCGAAACCAAACCTCATACCAGAGGGCATGTAGCTGACCATCAGGCCACACTCAAGGGACAAAGAGAATGTGTGTTAATTATGTTTCATTGCAAAAATGTATTTTGCACCATTACAAATAAAAATGTCATTCAAATGAAAACAGTTGCTCATCCGGACAACTTGGTGGTGGGAGACCTTTATTGTAGTTGAGTGCGTGAAAAATTTGAAAGAACTTAACATAAAATTTTGTTCGGGAGTTGCACTTGCCCCCACTTCGTAATAATATATATAAATGTTGTCTACAAGTTGTTAAAAGAGTTATTCAGTCTAGTGGTAAACAACAAATTTGGGTTGTGTTGTCGAGAAAGCTGTCGACTTTTCTAGCTAGGGAAGATATGGGTGGTGTTGAAATTTGAATGCGAGGTTAGGGAGGGTCCTGTCCCCCCAGTTTTTGCTTCTATTTTATTTTTTGATGTTGCATGACTTGGTTTTCTATAAAGCTCGGGTTAAGAAAAATTTATGAAAAATACATATATATACTATTACATAATTGTATGTAAAAAAACTAAATAGATAATTTTAATTTGTTTAGTTTTTATCCTAGGGGAAATTATGACATTTTGAAGAGAAAAAAAAATGGAAATCACATGAGTGTGACCTGTTAGATAGTTCACCATAAATTTGTACAATAAACATAACACACATACACTTCTTGTAAATGTAAAATAATACACAACCAGTTATTGCAATTTTAAGCAGTTACAATCTCATATTCACAAAGCATATAGAAACACATTTATTCATGGATCGCTATTTGTGAAACTCACTTCACATTACATAGGCAAACAAACAATTCTCATATATGGACACATTTCTTGAAGGAACAAATTTGCCATAATGATATTGTTACTCAAAGCAATAAAATTGGCATAAACTAAATGATAAAAGTTTTGACTTGCTATTTAAGTCGGTTTCTTGATTCACAACTTCATTTTTTGACTCACATAATGAAAATTCTAGTTCACATGAGGGCTTGTGTTGGTGCTGAACTAGGTTTTTTGGTTTTGTATTGAAAAATATACTTATAACAACAATTTTGTATTTTCCAATTCTTATGTGCAGACTGAGTGCACGGATAGATGTATAACACATAATTGAAGAGTAACCATGCTAGCACGATCTCATATATTTTCGACAAAGAGTTTATGGCTGCACGCAGAATGGTGATTTATATAACATTCACCAAAATGATGTTTGCAATTCACATACCCCGAATACTCTATCTTAAAATATCAGTGGTACGTGCGTCACTTATTCATGGTTGCAACTCACATGCTCGTGTTAAGTTGGCCTTTACACTTGCAAAAGTATTTGAAAAATACCGTGGAAGGGTTACTTGAGTCCTATTGGATAGGAGGCGAGGCGGAATTGGGAAAAACTTTTCCAATAATTGTTAATACTAAGAAAATCTGAGAATTATACAAGTTGCAGCATACAAAGTGGAGCTTTTGGTTCATGCCTCAAAATGAATTGTTACACTTATATTTATACCCTAAACCATGTCACATTGGATGACTAAGATTCCACCACATGGATGGCCAAGATTGACTTTCTAGTTCTAGAGGTCTATTGAAATATTTTAGATTTTCTTAAAGAGCACTCTAGATTTGAGCTTCTCCATAGCATTATAGGAAATTCTACCTAAACTCATTATTTTAGATCTTTCGGGCCACAAGTCCCCAAATCTACGGATGAGCGCAAAGGCATCCAAATTCGTCTAAATGGGACTCTTGGCATCCATTCTCGAAAAAAACATGCACGTAGTCGAGTCCATTCTCTCGGTTCATGACAAAAGGGTTATAAGTTGCAGCTCTCAAAATCTATACAAGTGCCTCAAGTAAAATTTGGTTAAAGTAACTTACTCATATTTGTTTTATTGCTCACACAAAAGGATAAAGAACTTGAGCCTTCCATTTCCTAACATTCTCAGGCTCAATTAAGTTGTCTTGGGCAGTCAAGCCTTGATTTGTTTAGCTTATCTTTGAATTTGAACCCTATGGCTGCAGGCTAATTTTTCATAACAATGAGTGCTAGACATTTGAATGAATGTTTTTTTAATTAATTGAAGTATTATTTTTTATAAATTGCATATTTGAATTACTCTACCTTGTGTGGATTGTTTGTATTCTTAGGCATATGCTATCCGAATATGCATGATTAAGGGTTTCCTTTAGTGAATTGAGAAGTATAATTATCGTCTAGCACTCGTGGTTTCGCCCTTATTTGTATCTCAATATTGTCCTTTTTATACTAATTGCATGATTGCTATTATCCTTTTTCTTATCTGCAAAATTTATTGATAAAAACCCTTAAAAGCTCTCAAGAAAGAAGCACGAAAAGGCAAGTACAACAAAGCAAGGGAAAAAAGAAAACAAGAGAAACAAAGAAATAAAACAACTCAGATCTTTGAGCCAATTATATCTTCGATGTCTTGAATCACGACATCATCAAAGGCTTCGAATGTGATGCCTAAGAATTGGCAGAAAGCCCAAGTTTGGGATATCCAATTTGTAATTTAAAGATAGATGTGTTCTAGGGAGTCGGCTCTACGGCGTTACACGCTCTTCGACTTTGTCTCTATGACATCTTTCTCTCATCAATGGCTTCAATTCCTTAACATCTTGTACTCTTGTTTTTCCTCTATATATGGTGTCTTGCACTCGAAGGTTTTGAGTACCCTATTGCGCATAGGATTTGACTCTATAATGCATTGTGCTCTAAGGTCTCGTCTTTTGGCGTCTTGAATGTACATTCTTGTCATTGTTGATTCTTATTAGAGAGTTAGGATTTGAATTTGATTTGTAGGGTTTGATATTTTAATAAAATGATGAAAGAAAACAAAACTTCTTGTCTTGTAGACGCTCGGGTCCTAACCCTCGACATGTCCTCAGAAACACCCAAAGCTCTCGATATACTTTACTAATGATGACCATGATTTTTATGACCATAATTATTATGCCGGAATAACAGTTTGTGGTATTGGAATATATGATGTTTTCAAGGGTGAAGCTACCGACTTGACACTACCACGGTCCGTGGCCGGTGGTATGACCAGTCCCTATTGTCCTCCGCTTTGGTTCACACCCTCTTTGTCCTAATAAGTTAATATTGGACCAATAAGTGGCAGGTTCGAGCTGCTTCATTTTGGTTTGTCTATGTATCCTCAAACTAGTGTTGTTAAATTATTTTTAGTGAAAAGTTCACTATCCTCCCCTCTGATTTGCATGATTTTCACTTAACTACTCCGAAAATAAAAGTCGCCTTGTAGACTCCCTCAACTCTACTAATGTTTCACTTTACCCCAACAGTGTTATTTGTGAATAAAAAATCCAAAATGCACTCAACTAACAATAAATATTCAAAAATTTCATTCACTCCCAACGGGTTTGTTTTACTGTTCATCATACATGGGTTTTGTCCTCTCAGAGATTTCTGTCGGCGATTTGTTCCCTTCTATACGAAATATCATCACATCCTCTATGAAATTTGTTCTGATTCCGATTTCTTAATGGACAGAAACTTAATTCTAGGTTTTGGTTAATTTATAGTCCAACCTCTACGTAACACGGATTAAACAAACCCACAAATTGAGTGGGACAGAACTGCTTTCACACATATCGGGTGGAGGAAGCCACTGCTAGGCCAACCACATGACCACCGCAAAATCTGCCATCAGGACCACAAATCCACCGGTTTTGACCCTCCGGTATCTGAATATGCAAGAAATCGATTCCAAATCTAAAACCAGGAACTGGAAAAAAAAAGGTGATTACAAGTGTGGTAATAGCATTACCTCAGCAAGCCCTCTTTGACATGAAAATAAAACCACTCAATCATTTTAACTATATATTGATACGGCACGCGAATTCCCTCAAAACGTACAGCTAAACTAATTGTTTCAAACAATTCACAAATCGATTCTGAAACTTCTTCTGTCCTTAAAACTGAAAAAATGAGCCAAACCACCTCATTACAACAACACTCATTACACTTCTCACGTACTAAGCTTAGCTATTCAACAGGGCTAAGCTTTATGGTCGGGAGCTCACCCAGTTGTCAATGCCACGCATAAAAACAGGGGCATTCTATTTGCCCTGTCTCGGCAAATGTTAGTAACGATTTATTTCAACTTTGACTCTATCTCCGCGGGTTATATTTAGAATGTATATATAGAAAGTTCTGTCATATCTTTTCTGGTAGAGTCGTTAAAAAAGGATATTCTATATTTATTATTCTCATTTTTTTATTATTTATTATATTTAATATTTCGTTTTAACATCAGATATATCTCTAACTTCTATTTATAAGACGATAAAATATGACAAAACCTAAACGAAGATATTCGACCTATGATTTACTTATTTTCAAGAAGTTCACCAAAACCTAACCCTTGTGAATAACATCAAAATAACTGTCTCCATCACCATCATTAGTGTTGAATCTGGTCATCTTAATCACCCTCCTAATTGAATTAAGTAATTATTTAGTGAATCGGAAATTAAGTAATTATTTATCTCCAATTCCATTTGATCATAATTAAACTTTGGGATAATTCCAGGTGTCTATTCTTAGATATTTTTGATTTTCATGTATGTACTTTTAAAATTTTTGTCCATGACTTTCTATGCATGATCAGCCGACAACAACAAAGAAATAAAGCATAGACAGTAATTAAATGCTATTTGCACGTATAAGAATTTGAGCTGATAGATAAAAAATTTTAGAAGTAAAAAATAATTTATACGTTAATATTTAAGATTTTATCATTTATTTTAGGGGTAACGACACGTTAGTACACTCAACAATCACAACTAAAAAACTGAATTGCATTCACGCAATTATTATTTGGGATAATGACACTTTGTTACACCTAACTATAGCGAAATGACACTTTCATACTCTAACTACTTTTCTCTTTTTTTTAATACCCTGACAATTTTTTTGTAACAATCTACCCCTAAAATGTCTAAAATACCTAAACTACCCTTAGTTCAATTTTGTTTATCTCTTGTTCAATTTTGTTTATATTTAAGATGCAGTTACGATCATGCCTCCAAATCTAAAATTAAATTTGAACTATTTCAAATCTGGTTTGATAAATCAAATTGGACCAATTCTTTTATGTTTTGTTAAACTAGGGGTATTTTAGTCATTTTAGCATAGGTTGTCACAAAAAAATTGTCATGGTATTAAAAAAGAGAGAAAAATAATTAGGGTATGAAAGTGTCATTTCACAATAGTTAGGTGTAACAAAGTGTTATTATCCCTTAATTTTAATTTAAAATTTTATAATTGGAATGTATTTTTATTATTCTTGCACAAATGTACAAACGCTTCGGTTCTCTTCTGTGCTCGTCGCTTCGCTTCTCTTCTGTGCTCGTCGCTTCTCTGTCTCCGATCTCCATTGCGCGACTTCATCTCTTCTTTCTAGGTAAGAAATTAGGGGTTTCGATTTCGGCCTGTAATTTCTATGTAAAGGTTATAGTATTGACAGATTCAAATTTGGTTTTGAAAGAATTAGGGTTAAAGGTTTGGTTAATCGGGTTCCGATTTTATTAGGGTTTCCGGTTTTGTTATGCGTGGCTCCAATCTTGTTTATTGATCCATGGTTTTGTTATTGATCTATGGTTCTGATGGAGGTGATTTAGGTTTAACATTTTGTACGATTTAGGTTTCACATTTTGTGCGATTTAGGGTTCTGATATTTGACGAGTTGTGTATCTTTGTTAGTGTGTTGTGTATCTTTGTTATTGTGTTCTTCTTTTGTTGTTCTTGGATATATGAATTCTGTGGTTATTGATGTATAAAAATTCTCTGATATTGAATTTAGTATATTCTCTGTAAATGTTATGGCCTTATTTATTGTTTCTGATATGCTCGTACATTTAATGAGCTTTACAATTAATTTACATGTTGTCAAGAAATCTGATTTTTGTGGTTATTTTTGTTATTTGTGTTAATGTGGTTAATGTCTTCAGCAGGATGGATGTTTGTTTGCTTGTTTCTGCAATAAATCTTTCTTGTTATAACAAACCAGAAAGTACATATTAACACTATAGACCCTATATAAGAAGTGGGAAATGCTAACAAACCAAAACTTTCTATATCATTAACAATTGAAGGAAGTTTATCTATATGAATGTTACCTTTCCGAGCCCTAGCCTGCATGAACCTTGAAATCAGCCCTAGCACCCTCTCAGCTTGAAGAACCAAGACACCACAAACAACAACTTCACCGATCGAATCGGGCAAATCCAAGCCAACAAACTCGAGCCCTTGGATCGCGCTCGGCATGACAAGCCAGATATGCACAAGAACATACGACGCGATAAAAATAGTTGAAACTACGGTGAAGTTAGCGAAATACTGCACCGCAAGCCTCCAGTCTGACACAGGCTCGGCCTGCAGGGTCGCAAGCATTTGCTCCTTCTCCGATCCACCCTCCTTCAGGTCAAGTGGCTTCACGTTCTGTGCTAGGAAGCTCGCGTACTGATCGAAGCTATCCTTCATCCCCGTCCGGGCGCCATTCTCTATCATCCCTTTCATCATCGTGCTCTGGATGAAATTCATCCGCCAAGATATCACCATCCGCGTGCATTGCTCCCCGGACGCTTGCTCGGGCCCTGGCGTTATGCAGTATTGTAGCTCCACCTTGAACGTGTTCCCATACATTACATCTGGGGTGCTCACGCTCACCAGGACAACGAAGACCTTCCCATCCGCCTTCAGGTAGGTTTGCTCCTCAGTCGCCTTCGTGGCCTTTATCAACTTGGAAGCGGCCTTAACATAAGTAACCACTCGTTTTAAGTTCCCACAACCATTCTCGAACTTCCACGGCCCTATCTGCAGCTCGGTGGATCCCTGCTCGTCTGCTAACGCCTTGGTGAAGCTCGAGTCTGGCGAAAAGAGGAGAGAGTTCATTTCTGGGGATGAAGTCGCGTATACTTGATCCAGAAGTATTCCGCACCCTAAACTGCTAGGGATTTCCCTATCCTCGTCTTTGGACTCCATCGTCTTCATCAACTCCTCGAAAGGAACAGAGGACGACTGATCCTCAGACTTGTTCTCACCACCCTCAGGCGTGTCAGTTTCAGGCGTCTCTGCTGAGTCATTTCCTTTGCCTCCATTAGGCGCCATTTCTGGATTTTTGTTGAAGATTTGGGCGATCCGGCCTGCAAAGGTTTTCTGCTTGGTGTAGAGCTCCTCCTTGATGGGCGCGAATTCTTCGCCTCTGCCCGGAGGGGAAGTGGTTGACGATGAGTTGAAAGACTTTGAGGATAGTTCTTTCATGATCTCTGCACCCTTCTTCTTCGCATAATCTCCATGACTTTCCATTTCGGATAATGAGCCGTTCGGATTGAATTGTATGGCGAGACAAATTTCACCTGTCATGTGAAACATGATGAGCAATAGAGCTTGGCAGTTAGCTTGTAATGCAAGAAAGTCTGCACAGTGATGTCATTTGGGTATTATTGAGCTTCAAGCAATGGAGATCAAAAAAATGAACACAAACTAATTTAGAAAACATTATTTTAGGAACAATCATGACCAGAGAAGAAGAAAAACACATGCCACATTTTTTATCAGCATCTCATATTCTACCTTTATCTTCTTTTTGTAGTAATTCATAATCTATCCTTGTCGCCGCTCATTGGGATTCGAAAAAAAAACCTTTATCCCCGCTCATGCACCACAAAAAAACATTTACCACATTTTTTTATCAGCAATTCATAATCTACACCACTGACCCCATGCTCAGATTCGAACAAAAAACACATCGCGTCTAGTTTTCAATCAGTAATACACAATCTACTCTCATTCCAGCTCATTTTCTCCAATCAGATGACTCATTAGAATTCGGAAAAAAAAAATTCAATTTCACTTTATCAGCGTTTCACCATTACCTTTGTCCAGTGTTCTAAAATGCAATAGTCAGACCGAGATGGACTTACGAGAACTGATCGAAAAATAAATCAAGTTGAATAATTAATTGAGAATTATAGGGATTAATAGAAAAGTTGGGGATTTTTAAAACTATGGCACCAGAAGACCCACTAGAATTCAAACATACGAAAGAAAACACCTCACTCTTTTCCTATCAGCAATTCACAATCTACCTAAAATTCAAAATAATATTATAAAAATACGCAACAAAGGACCCACTGTAATTCAAATGTAAAAAAAATTTCAATCTCTTATTAATCCTCTATAATTTTTTTGATAATTCTTTAATCATATTTAATTGTCGAATAGTATCAGAACACCCTCTCCTTTTGACCAGCTCGCGCCTAGCGTTTTTTAGGACATTGATTCTCGAACCCGAAAGAAACACAAACATACCACAATCCTTGTTCTTGGGTTTCTTGTTCTTGTGCTGCAGAGGGTACCAGGCCGTCCCGAGGGACCTCTCCTCCGCCTCGAAGACCCTCGAGACGGGCACCTTCACCTGCCCGACGAAATCGTCCTTCATGTACTTCTCCTCGTCGAGCACCGACACGACGAGCTCGTCGTCCATGTCCTCGACCCTGAACACGAACGACTCGTCCCAGCCCGGGTTCAGGTTCTTCTTCACCACCTTCGTCCTGAACCTGTTCCGCCCCAGCTGCACCCTCACGTACGGGTCGCTGAACCCGTTCAGATCCATCGCCGGCAGGTTCCGACCCTCGATCACCCGAACCACCAGCTTCATTTTCTCCCAAATTTCAGATCCGATTCGATCCAATTACAGAACCCTACAAATCAGAATCGATAGCAACGATCTGGGAAATGCTCTGTTCCTTCGAATCGGCGACAGTGCGGGGCGGATCCGGATTGGGGGGGTTGGTGTCCATTGGGATTTGGGGGTGGGATCGAGATTGGGGGGATCGTCGTTCTGGGTTGGGAGATAAAGGGGAATTTTCAATTTTTGGGTTGGGGCTGAAAATTTTCCCGAGAAAGTGGTGAGAAAGAGAGAGAAAGTTTGATTTTGTTTTTTGTGATCTTCGCTAACTGTAACGGTTTGTTTTTTTTTTTTTATATTTGTTTATTGTTTTGACTTTTTTTTGAGAAATTTTAAATGTCATTGTTGTTTTGTGGTAAGTTGTTTAATGGTATTAATGTGGGATTGTGATACATGAGAAAGTTTCTGAAATTGATTACTTGATTTAACATGTATTTATTAGTCATATTTGGGGTGTAAACGAGACGAGGC
>JAYMTP010008149.1:0-10354 GCA_036897365.1 Geranium brycei | reverse complement strand
GGTTTCCTCTGCAGTGCAGTTACGCGTCTTCGAGTACTTACCTAATTCCACAAGACTTTGATTTCCTCTTCAGTGCAGTTACGCGTCTTCCAGTACTTCCCTAATTCATGCAAGCTTCCTTTTCCCACATTCCCACACGTTTTGGGAATCTTTGATCGCAGCATTACAGTTGTACACATGTGTGTATACTAATCCTAATCTAAATCGGAAACTTGCCTAAAACTCAATCGACAGATGTCTTTCGCTCACGCTTCAGACATTGCGACCAACATCTTTCTGTGTCCTAAAAAATACAGCCAATCTAAACGTAACAATAACTAGCAAACTCAAATAACTAATTATCATTCACAAACAACGAAATAAGTGTAATAACACGAATTTCCAAGTTTAAACTAGCGACCACAGGTGCTAGACCGACGGCAATAACCCAATACATAGTCAACAATCATGCAATGTGAGATAAAAACAAGTGATTCTGAGTTTTATGTACTTAATCAGTCTTTCGGGCTTGAATTAAACCTTTCCTCGAGTTGGCTACCTCTTGGGATCTCATTACCAACCTTTGAAAGCCTTATAAGCAACTATTTTCGAACCAAAGTATGGGTGCTAGGCACCAATACTCCGATTCTACTTAGGTCTACTCACAAACTTGTCTTACGAACAAGTTCATGAGCTCATATCATGGCAAAATCTATACATACTATACGTTCTCACAATAGACATGCATTCAAATAAAGTAGATTCACAAGCTTTAATCCTCAAAATAAGCATAAACATCAACTTAAAACATGGCAAATATTACCAATCATGTCTAGCCCCCATGGGTTTTGGAGTTTAGCCCAAAACCATGGGGCTCAAGTCAAAAATATGGAAGAACTAGAAAAAACAATAACTAGAGTTAAGAGATACAAACTAAAACCCATGGTGGGTTTGAACATAAAGAAATGCTCCTTGCTTTCACTGGATGATGATGGACTTGTGGTGGAAATGACTCCTTCTCCAATAAAATCTTCAAAGGTCTTCCTAGGTAGGAGTGGCTGCTGATTTGAATAAAAGTAGGTGTGTAGGATCCCTAGGTCACCTTGTCTTATATAAGGGCTGACTTTTTGGATGTCACGATCATGAGGATAGTTGTCTCGATCCTGACACGGTGAAGCTCACGTGCGCCCTGCTTGCTTTTGGGACCACTTTGACCGGTCAATCGTATCGAGGTGGTCACGATCGTCTCCTTCCTTCTCATGGGTCACGATCATGACGGATAGTATCACGATCTTGACGGCCTTCTTGTCCCGATTGTTCCCTCATCGTGATGCTCATCGTTTGTAGCTTCTGTCTTCTGCTCCTCAACTGGTCACGATCGTGACTAATGATGTCATGATCGTGACACATGAATTTCCTTGGCTCATTCGTTGCTTGAGCAGCAAGTCTCGTCCCGCCACATCCCTGATTTCCGCTCTAAAGGTGTACCTACATCCAATAAATACATGCAGCAGTATCTTTGTCCAAATGTTCCTAAAACGACCAAAACAAGGCGAATAAGAGCGATAAATGTGCGGTTTAGCGGGTTCAAACGGAGACCGCTTGACCCCACATCACTAAAACGTTTCGGTAAATTCCAATAAATTCCGATCAAAACCGGTCTAATTTTGGGGGAAAATGGGCAATATAAATCGTTTTTACAGAGGACTTCTCAGTTCTCACTCACCACAAATCAGATATTAGGTCGAAGACGAAGTTGCGCAGAGAGCTCCCATCCCGTTCCGTGCCCGTCCAGCTCTCGTCGGTTCCGTTCCGGCCACCACCTTTGCGTCGCACAAGTAGGTCATTTCCGTAGTCAGTTCTTCAAGTTTCAACCCCTTTTACTTTTTTTTAAAACCAGACTCAGACTCTGGTTTCCATTGAGTTGGTCAAGGTTTAATTAGTTAATTTTATAATTTATGAGTTAAGTTTACATTCAAATTTATTTGATTCTCTCATTGCCCCAAAATCATGCCTGTTGTACTTATTTATATTCTCTTTTAATTTAATTAAATAATATTTCCAAATGAACAAATTGTGAATGCGAAATTTGGATTTAATTGGTTTAATAGGGTAATTTTTGGGTGATACGTTTATGGCTTTAATGCATATAATATTACTCTATTTCCTTTACTTATCTCCTTGAAAAATGTTGATTTGTATGGAAATTTGGAAATGCTTTTATTATTGATTTGCTCTTACATTTCTCGAGTAAAAGACAAGGGAGGCTAGTGGTATCCAAGTCACTTTTTTTCTTGGTAATTTAATCTTGTATTGAAATATTTTTATTGTGTATGATAAATTTTGCATATCTCAATCTTGCTCATTAATGTTAGAAGTAGAAGAATTCATTCACAATTCCTTATTACAATTTTGATTCTCAATTTTCTAATTAATAATAAATGCAATTGATTTATTTTAGAATCAATATTTTAGATGGATTCAAAATAGGTAAGAAATGGGTAATAAATACAATTTGTTCTTTATAAGTAATGAATACAATTTTGATTTAATATGAAAGTATAAATTATGCTAAAATTTATTGATTATTATGAACTAATTTTTTGAGAAATAAATGGTGATTATTAACAAACTTTAAATTATAAATAATTAATTTTGTCTATAATAAATATTAAATGAATTTATAAATCTAAAATTATTTTTTTAATACAAAGCGAGTTCACCAAGTTTTGCTGAGTTTTACCGAGTTTCGTCCGAGTTCTGAATTCTTCTCATTTTTCGGCGAGTCGAGTTTTTGTCCGAGTTCTGATTTTCACAACCTTGACCGCAAGTGCCCTACCGTGCCATGTTGGGATGGGCGGTGGCAGCTCGTGCATGTGTGAGTTTGGATATAAGCTTAGGCTGCCCCTTAAAAGGCCCACACACAAAAAAAAAAGGAAAGGAGAAAAATCATTATAAACTACCAAAGTGTCCCACATCTTACGGTAGTGGACTATCAAATGAGAGAAGAGTCACCCTGCCACTTAAGGCAACAACAAACCAAAATGGGCCCAAGCCCATAATGGGCCTTGTCTTGGCTCAAAACCAATTCTCCAACATGATGCAGGGTTGATATACATTCTTTTGGGAAATGAAATGAAAACAAACCATACATGCGTTACATAAGAGTGAGTTATTTTTAGGGGATGTACTAATGATGTGAATCATTTGGTACTCCTTAACCTAATATAGTCACAAAAATGGAAACTATGGTTTTCCACGTATATAAGTAATGATATGCACGCTCATCAGTGGAGGTTTAGTACTAATTAATGGTAAGTGCTAAGATGTTAATGTTGGGAAATGGAGTGGATAATTATTGGATATGATGAGCCTGTCTATCTTCTACGCGTCTCTTTTCAGGGTCCCAAAGACTATAGTGGCTGCTATGGAGGGCATTATGAGACAGTTGTTATGAAGAGGCAGAGGGGGCGGAGAGGTTATGTCAATGTCAAATGGGAAGTGGTTTGCCGACCGAAAAAGATAGGGGAATTAGGCATCCGACGACTGGAAGCAATGAACAGTATTTTACAGTTGAAGTGGTGGTGGTGGTTTGCGTTTGAGCCTAATCCATTATGGAAGAGGATTGTTTGTGCTAAGTATGATTGGGAGAGGACAGCTTGGTATCTTTCCGCCTTGCCATTCTCAAGTCGTAGGGGGTTGAGGGCATTGCAGAACATTCTTGGTCCAGTAGCTTCTCCCGCTTTCCACTGGATTATGGGTCCAAGATGTATCCGGTGGAGACTGGGAGACGAGAGGCAGATTCATTTTTGGGACGACCGCTGGTTGGAGCACTTTTGTCTCAAAACGAGATTTAGAGATTGTTTCGGTGTGTAGCACTCGGTGCGGGATGCTTGGGTGTCGGGAGGTTGGTCCCTACCCTTTAGAGTAGGGGTCTTAGCATCGAGGGCAGGTGTAGAGCTGGCTGAGTTATTGATAGTGTTGAACATCAGCCTGGCTGATACCAGACACACATGATTCCATCTTCTAGACTCATGACAGACGGGGGATTTCCGCGAGAAAGGGCTTTGAGATGCTGACGGAGGGAACGGCAGGAGAGCCAGTGGACTGGGCGAACATAATCTAGAGCACACCGGTCCCTCCAAACTATCAAAATTTTGGGTGATTGGTGCTCCAAGGAGTACCGATGAAGGATGCTTTGGCCAAGAAAGGGGTCGAGATACCAATTACCCAATTGTGGTGTGTTCTGTTCGACCAAAGGAGAGATGAGACATGCAAGCATTTGTTGCTTGCATGCACCTGGATGCAGCGTTTCTGGCAAGAGATACACGATTGGTGGGGTGTCCCTTTCCTTTAGTCGGGGACGGTTCATGACCACTTGACATGGTGGAACTTCAAAGTCATGGAGAGTGGCGAGAAGATTGTGAAGTAGATTGCTGACACTGGGCTTCTGGTTCATCTGGTTGACCAGAAACGTCACAGTAGTCGAAGGGATGGAGAAGATGACCATGGAGGTTTTAGCGAAGCGCACTTTTTCTCTCTGGTGTGCAAACTCACGAACTGTTCTTCATAGCTTATGAACTATGTATTTTCCTTGGATTTTACATTTGTACATTTCTTTTCTATTTATAGTCTTTATTTCCGATCAAAGAAAATATTATGAGATTATGAAAGTGATTCACATTATATTGCATGCTTCGCAAACAATATATTTGATGTCATTGTTCATCAGCTATCCTATACACGTGTAGGATCCAATCACTTTGTTTCCGATAATATATTTGTAAACGTAGGCATCCGAAATTGCGTCGATATGAAAGGTTTTGCCACTGGCCTTGTGTTTGAGGTAGTAACAAACCAGTAGGCTTGACCCGTCCTTAAGGCAGGTAAAGCTAATGCTTTAGGCCCGCCAAAAAAAAGGCCTACGTATATGAATAAGTTAGGCCCACTTTTAGTTTGAAAAAGGCCCATTTTTTCAACAAAAGTTGACCTATCTAGTATGTACTATTCTCTTCTCTGCGTGAAATGAATCCCATTTCCACGCCGTTCCTTCCTCAAAGTCGATAGCTACTCATGCGTCGTTTCCAATTTCCCAAGACGTCGATGCCGATTCCCAATCCAATCCCCATCCATATTTAGTTCCAATTTTTAATTTTCAAGGAGATGCCTCGATTTCTTTTTCAAACGGTGAGTATTCCATTGATCTGTATATTCAAAAATCCATATTAACGAAACTCAATTTCTTGTCACATTCATCTAAAATTCGTGACTACGAATTGAATCCACTATAGAGTTGTATCTACGAATGAAAACTATTTGGCGTTTAAGGTAAGTTCTTGTCATTCTTGTCTAATTCTAGATGTAGACAGTTTTGGGATGAATTGGTACTGTTTTAGTTTGTAACATATTTGAGTTGTTTTGAAAATAATCTAGTGTAAATTTAAGAATCACATGCACATTGATATCGTCATAGGCTGAAGGGATAATTAGTTTACCTGTTTTGTTCTTAAATTTATAAAAAAACTGATATCAATATCATCACATATTGGTGCTTCGTATTTTAAATTTAATCATACTAGATCATGTATTTAATTTATAGGTAATTTAATGCTAATTGTTGGGAATATTTTATGCTCTATTTATTTGGGTTTGTCAATTATTGCTTAATTATGGATGTACGATTATCTTAAAACTGTAATGTTTTGGGTTTACTGTGTATGAATAGCCAGTATATTCAGGCAGAAGCGGATCCCGAAATTTTTTTAAGAGGGGCGAACTTTCATTCTAAAAAATTAGTTTAATTAATAATATAATTAATCAAAAAATTAATTTAATAATAAAATAATTATTAAATGCATATAACAAAACTTAATTAGTTGAATGCAAATTTGACTTTCATGGATATATAAATTAAAGCAAAACCAATATTTACACGAGAAATGAAAACAATTAATATAAATATACAGGAGGGAATTTATATTGGTTTATTGTCAAAAAATTTGAAATGAACCAACAACAATGAAGAGCATTAAAAATCAAATGTATGCTCTAGGACTTGATTATTTACATTTTAGTTGAGTGCGAATTTGACTTTCATGAATATATAAATTAAAGCAAAACCAATATTTATACAGGAGGGAATTTATATTGGTTTATTGTCAAAAAGTTTGAAATGGACCAACAACAATGAAGAGTATTAAAAATCAAATGTATGCTCTAAGACTTGAACCCACAACCTCTAAGTTCCAAGAGCCCTACTTTTACTAGTAAGTTATGTAACTCTTTTGCCTATTTTAGACAATGTATATATATAACCATTTAAGAGGGGAAAATGCAGTTTTCGAACAAAATTTACACTAAAAATTTTCAATTTCTCCGGCCAAGGGGGTCGGCTGCCCCCGTTTGCCCCCCGTAGATCCGCCCCTGTATTCAGGTGAATTGAAGTTTTTTTATCAGCAAAACAATTGTATTTCATGAAAGGAAAGAACTTCCCAAAAGGGGAAATACACATCAACAGTACATAGAGGCTGGAATTGAGTGATGGAGGGCAACAATAATATGGGTTTTGAGCCCAAGATGCTGAAGCTTCTGGGATTGCTGACCTATTTAGGAGAGCCATGTTGAAAGACCTTTTGATCTCAGCCACGGTGTCTTCAAGTGGTTCAAGGTAGTTGTCAATGAATACTGTTGCCAGTTTTGGAATTTAGAGTTATATCAAGTGTTGGCATTTTACTAATACTCACTAGGGACTGGTAGAGATTGGAGATATGTTTTGAATTGAACATTAGTTGATTTTCCTTTTTCATTGTGAGTTCTTAGTTCAGTTTAAATGTATTGATATGCAGATATAGTCTCATTTTAATATAGGTAATATATAATGTGTACTTACATTTATTGGTAGGCTTGTAATGCCCCCCTGTACGTTTTTATTAGATGATAAAATGGTTGGAGTATGTCTGTTTTTATATGAAATGGAGGGTTCTCTTTAAAATTTTTGCTTTAGGCCCCAATATTTGTTGAGCCGGCCCTGCCAACCAGTTTCTCATCGGTGAGACATGGAACCTAAACCTCAAAGCCAGCTGTGAAAGAGAGGATGATGTTTCTTTCTACTCAAAAGGCAATTTTTCCATTTCAAAAAATTAGTGTCCAGTGTGCTACTTACATACTTTGATTTTGGTCACAAAACAATGGTATTAAGTTGAAGACAACGAAATAACTAACGAGGTTTAAATATCAAATTATTAATTAAGGGAGTGCATGGCAAACAATTTCTACTATTTGAATAGGCTCAACTCATTTTCCCTAAATTTTAATCTTACTCATCCCATATACACCCGTAAATGGAGGACTGGGTAGGATGCTGAATATAGAAAGGTGGTGTTGTCCTAGAGAACGAATGACCGTATTTCCTGGACTAGTTGGAATGTGACATTGGGCCTGCCTCTTTGTTGGAGTTTTTCTTTTGGGCATTTTATTTTGGACTGATCTTTTGGGTATTTATGGGCTTTAGAATAATGAAACAATAAGCCTATTGCACAAGAAAGCGAGCCTATTGTCCTATATTATTCCTCAATTCATGTTCGTGTCTATTTTGACGACAAACCCACATTTTCATAGACAATATGCCCAGAAATTATGTTAATTTAAAACGTACAATTAACCTAAGCTACATTATCCTAGTATTGTGAAAATTTGAGCATATAAAGAGAAGTAATAATTTTATGATATACCCAATGATTGTAAGCACATAAAAGAATGATTATTAAAATAGTTGTTTGACGTAGAAAGGAGGGGTGAAAGAAAGAATATATAATTTGTGGAGGCCCATTTAGCGGCGAGCCTGCCTATAGCGTGCAAACTTTTTTGTGGATGTAGGATATGAGATCGAGTGGTTGAGGTTGAACACAAATATTTAATGCTAGCGTGGCAGAAATTTGAGGAAAGTGTCATGAATTTGGGTCGTTTTTCTCATTATGGAGGGCATTGTGGTAATTTCAATAGGAATTTCTCGCACACGGGCTTGGACTTTCCTCATCATCGCTAAATGTTTTTATAAGTCTTCATGGTTTCACGTTTCCTCTTCATTTTTTGTTTTCTTTACTCAAACGATCCTACTAGCTCATTCGTAGATGGATATCACCCAAAAACTCGAGAAGATAATTGTAGACGGACCAGAGTTTCCTTCTAGAGCACAATGTGATGAAAAAAGAAGAGCGTTCAGATATCCCTCAGCAAGGTGGGAACAGGGAAAGATTGTGGATGATAACAACATGGGTAAAGCACACCTAGCCACACCCAAGTTTGGTCAAAAGACAACTAGCTACACCCATTTTAAAAAGTGGACATCTCCTCCCCCCCCCCTCCCCCGAAATATCAAAAATGGACAGATAGCAAGAACCATTAACTTTTCATTTAATTTTTGAAGTAAAAAGACGAAAATGCCCTTAGTTTGGTTTCAAATTTTCAAAACCATGCCCTTGGTCTCTCTCTCTTCTTTGTCTCTGCAACATCGAGCAATCCAACACCGACCTTCCGACTGACTTCACCGGCCGACCTCTCCCTCCTCGCCGCTGCCCGATGCTCGCCGGAGCTCACCATCGTCATGATCTTGGTATTTGTCTTGCCTATGAGGAATGAGCATTATCTTTTCCTCATCCGAGTCTTGATTCCTCTTCACAAACCCAAGTGTATATCCATGTACCGTAAGCAGCGTTCATACTGTATCACTAAGTTTATGGAGAAAGAATGCAGCCTGGAATGTACAATAATTCGAACCGACCGTCTAAATTCAAACTCAACCACTCAATATAAATGGTCTATTGAAGTATTGGACCATCACAAATAGTCCGAAAGAAGTCATGTTCCTTGATGAGTTGGAGGAAGTTCTAGAGGCCACCTAACCAGGAAAAGATAATGCTCATTCCTCATAGGCAAGACAAACACCAAGATCATGACGATGGTGAGCTCCGGCAAGTCCGGCGAGCATCGGAGAGGTCGGCCGGCGAAGTTAGTCGGAGGGTGGTGTTGGCTTGCTCGGTGTTGTAGAGACAGAGAAGAGAGACAGACCAAGGGCATGGTTTTGAAAATTTGAAACCAAACCAAGGGCATTTTCGTCTTTTTACTTCAAAAATTAATTGAAAATTTAACGGTTCTTTCTATCTGTCCGTTTTTGATATTTCGGGGGGCTAGATGTCCACTTTTAAAAATGGGTGTAGCTAGGTGTCTTTTGACCAAAATTGAGTGTGGCTAGGTGTACTTTACCCTAACAACATTTCGTTAACCTTCGTTAGAAACTTGAATAACCCTTATTTCCATATATTCGTCTAAAAGAAACTAAATAAAGCATTCTCTTGGTGAAATAGAACATGTGCAATGTCAAACTGAGTTGTATGTGTGATGGCCGAAAAGTCGACGACAAAAGTGTCGTGTCATTTCGAACACCCGGCAGTGAATCGGTCTCAAGTAATAATGGGTAGTAGAAACAACCCGGAGTATCGAACCCAAAGGACAACAAAGACTTTAAGCACTCAAGTTGAATTTCTCAATTAATCTCAGTCAATCGATAATTGTGGAGGTACAAAATTAAATAAAACGAAACAGTAATGATTCAAACACGATCCAGGGTCTTGATGGCATTCAACATTTCACAATTCATAACTACTTTCATTCAGGCTCAAGAACAACGTATCACATATAATAAGGGTGGTAACGTGATATCCAAACATACTTCAAATCACCTCCCGACCAAAGAGAAGACTAACAAAGTTAACGTAACCAAACTATCCCTAGATATGGTTTAACAAAATTGAGTAGCATTAAGAACATTGATATCACAAAACTTTCAGTTTTTGGAACCTATATATTTTTCAATTGTGCTAACCACACTATCCCTGGCAATGGTTTAAACCCAATTTCCATTACTCAAATCCATTCTTCACACTGGTTTCACAACAATTACAAAGAATTAAATCGAACATTCAGGCATACCGAGATTGTAAGCATTAAGCAATGAATAGTGGAAGCACCCGACACGGGGCTGTGAGCAAGAATAAAACTAGTACATGAAATATGAAATGAAGAACATCAACAAGCCCTAAATCGATGAACAAACTAGCAAGTCATGAATTCAATAGATTCTTCAATACATGAATTCGGCCTTCTCTGATCTTCCTCTAACCTTGATTTTGTTGGGATTCGGAGGAACTCTAACAATATATGCGCAGCGGAATTAAATAAATATTACTACCCCGAACCCGCCCTAGGATCGATCATGCCAAGATAATTGTTTCTAGCCCCAAAAACCCGAATTAGAGATTATACCTTTGATTTAAGGAACCGGATCAGCGATGAGGAGCAACTTTAAGTTCCTCCCTCT
>JAYMTP010008148.1:0-10355 GCA_036897365.1 Geranium brycei | reverse complement strand
TTCTTCAAAATTGTAGATCTTCTAATTCTCTTTGATTTGATATATCATGAGTCCGAAACAAAGCTCGTATAAGAGAATTATGTCATTAAGAAGTTTTAGTATATTATTATTAATTAATTAATTATATTAATAACAACCAGAGAGTTGAGCAAAGGTTGACGACAACTTTTTATATATTTTTTTATTAAATAATATAAACCAAATTTTTATTTGAACCGGTCTAACCGGCCTGATTTTAAATCAGAACTATTGAGGGTATTTTGGTCCTTTTACCTCAAAATTCTGTTAAATTTAACCTGTTAGAGCTAAGTGAGATGAAATGTAATTTGGGTGACTGCAAAATCGATTTTTATATTTGGGTGTACTTATATGAAAATGACGTATAGTTGAGTGTACTTATGTGTAATTACCCCTAAATTTTATTAATTGTTATTTATTATTCCAATATTTACATATTTTTGAGGTAAAATTTAACATATAAATGACATAGGTGAGAGCTTGATTAAATTTAAAGATCAATGTTTCTTATTTTGTTGGATTAGGATAATAAGTTTCGTCATGTTTAAAATATTCTATCTGACACTATGTGAATTTAAAGTAAATTTAATGATCTCGTTGTCTATCCCAACAGATAAAAAATTTAACCCTTGACAGTTTGTAAATTTTCATCATCACTATATTTCAGTCTCTCATTCACATGCAAATTTGCTTTAGCCTAAAGAAAAATATCGTACAATAGTGTAAGTGTAAGTCCCGACATATCATGTAAGTTAATATCTCGATGTATATGTTTTTGATATAAATTTCGGTGATAGTAACAATTGAGTGTCGTCGTGTGATTTTCGGCTGATAGGTTATTATTTTCGTATCATATTTTGATTGAAAATAATAAAACTCATTTTTAAATATATACAATTGATTTCAAAGTATGTTTTGATTTAAATATAGATTATACACTCTGTTATGATTGAAAATTTTATAATTATTAATCGGTTTAAAATCAGTTTCAGTTTAAAAGTATATAGTTATACGTCACTAATATACAATTTATTTCAAAATATGTTTTAATTTAAATATGAATTATATAAACTGTTATAATTAACAATTTTATAATTATTGATCTAACTTAAAATTCGTTTATTCTTTACGTCAAACATTAATGACATAGTCATTATATCAACCATGGTAAGGAATAAAAATATGTACGAATTTATAATATTGTTTTTTTTTTAATTCAATCATATCTTAAATTTATTTTTTTAACCCTTATTCATTATGTCTATAACGGATTCAAAATTTAGACCTTTATATTAATAATGAGGCTTAAATCGTTGTGGTGTGCTCTCAGTGACTACGAATTACCAATATTTGAGCATTGTGTGAACACAAAATATTGTATACAATTAATAATTAAAGATCAATTGGGACGAGAAATTGAATATTTTGACAGTATTAGGTTTAATTAAGTCATGGCAGACAAGGCAATGCCAATCATTTATTATACCAAGAAAAAGTTTTCTTTTGTATATTTAAAACTAATATTATTGTTGTCTTTTTGAGCCATCAATCCTTGAATTGAAACTTTTAGTGTTGGGTTTGGGGAATATACAATTTAGAGGTCTAAATTCACACACAACACTTCTTCTAATTTTCTACTATATATAATATATTAATATTTTCCTTGAGGTGGGGTGTATTTTAATTTTCCCTTAAATTTCTATCATTGATCAATAGAAAATTTTGAACTCACTTTCGGTACTAAAACACAAGGCTTTGACTAATTAAATGTCCCATTAAAGATAGGATTGATTATTATAGATTTTATAGACCAAATCACCCATTACGATTTGATAGTGTTTTAAATAGAAAAACGTCACAATTGTTATTTATTTAGTCTAACTTTTTAGGAGGGTTACAATCCAATCTATATCACACTCTTATTGACTGTATTTTCCATTTCAGGGCAGTTTTTATCACAATTCAAAAGCTAAAATAGAAATTTAGTTGAACTGTTTAGGTACCAAAACTATATAATTATTAAGTATAGGGGCACATTCGACTATAAACGGATGTATAACATCTGAATGTCTGAAGATTCTATATCCGTTGGATCAGTGCGGATCTGGACGCGCGTTATCTCAGCGTGCGACAAGTGGCAGCGAGGTTCTATTGCGCACACTTAAGGGTTCTACGGGTACATCACATTCTACAACTTTACACTACACATTCTATATGGTTCTACAACATTCCACTACACGTTCTACAGTTCGGACTTTTGGACATCCGAAATTGATTTGTAGCGGATTGCATATGTATATATAATTTTAAATTTTCATAAAACAAGGAAGTGGGTTGTTTTAAGTTTAGATTTGGATGATATAAAATGAAAATCAGGGAGTTAGTAATATTTTTCGTTCTTCTAAATTATAATTCATTATTTAAATCTACAAGTTATGACTGCCCATATTCAATGTTTACCATTGAAATTTGACCCTCCAGCTTGAAGTTTAACAAAATATAAATCTTTAGCGATAGTGGAGACGGTCCAAATCCGAGCACAGGATTAGAAATTAATATATAGCATAGTGTGTATAATTAATGAATAAATAAGGGACATGTTCTGTGTAGCAGAGAGATGTCAAGCTTTTGGGATCATTGCAATTATTGAATTTATAGGGGAAAGCTTTAACGATAAGCTTCCAACTATTATTAAGTGGAACTCTTTTTTTTGGATATAAAAGGTGAATTAATAATTGATTCGGCGATAACATGGTTGTAAACGAGCCGAGTTTTTAACAAACTGTTTTAATTCGATTCGTTAAATATTAAGTTTAGACTTATTATATATGAACTCGAGCTTAATGATTGTTTTTTAATAAATGAATCAAGCTTGAGAGCCTAACCTCTTAACGTTGTTAGATAGACTTGTGTGCCGACTCATTTACTATTTAATTGATTATATGTATTTTTTAATATTTTTATATTATCTTGTGATAAATATTTATAATGAAATTGCATGGGTCGAATTAATCCGATCTCGAGTTGTCCCGTTCATCATTTAATGAATTATATATACATTTACTTAATATTAATTTGTAATGAATACAAATTTAGTAAATTAAGTTAAGCTTATCTATTTTATGTCGAGCTGAGCACGAAACAAACACTTTTTTCACTAGGTAAGCGCCGGTAAATTAAGACTCAATGAAGCTATTTTACACTTTTAGGTGACATGGCATGAACAATAAATTTTCTGTTTAAGTTGAAATTATTCATGGCATATTTATTATCGCTTTGATTATTTTAGTTTTTCTGTTTATATTTGAATGATACGATCGGAGAGAAAATTAAGTGAGTAGGAGTATGTCAAGTGCAAATGATTAGATTTGTAGAAAAATTAAGACAAGATATTATAATAAAATTGTGGTGGGCATTTACCTGTTTCTTCAGTCAAAATAATGAAGAAATGGGATTTGATTATTTGGGATTTGATAATGACAATATATTTCGAGCTCAAGAAAAATCTACATCTTTGATTTAATTGAAAATTGAAAATATTGCACTATGACATTTTAGGAGATACATAAAAAAGTCTAAAAAGGCAGAAGCATGACTAGAAATATGTACATCTTTGAGTCAAATCATGCCTAATCACGTATAAGCTAAATTCGGGTAGAAAAAAAATCGACACGAGCTCAATTCAGGATTGGGCGAGTCTGTATAGTTAAACTCAAGCTCGCCTGTAAAAATAAGGTAAATCATAATTAATTAAATAGTAGACAAAGCCAAATTGCAAAACTATCGAGTTTTAATAGATTGAACTCAAATTCAACTTGCTTATTAAACGAATTCACCTTAAACATAAATACAACTCAAGATTTATTACGAACAACATGAGCCAAATATTTTACAAATTGATCTCAAGCAATTAATTAAAGGTTTGACTCATTTATCCCACTAATTGACTTTGTGCTCATTTAAAAGTTGGAACAGCCATACCCATATATTTTTAAAAATATAATATTTTTATGTATATTTAATTGAGAAAACATATTTATTAAAGGCAGAAATTGATCAAGAGATGAGAAGGGAATAAAGAAAGTTGATAAAAGAGAGAAGAGCAGGCATGCAGTAAAGGGTAAAAGAAGAATGTTGTGCATGAGACACAATTATTGTAGCTATGCCTTTGCCTATACACCATCATTTTCTCAACCCATAAATATGCTCTCTGTTGTTGCCAAGTTACAGACACAAACACAACAATATCATGTATCATGACAGTAACATTGTAACAGTAATCATGATGCAAGAGGGTAAATACTAAATTCAGGTGCCCCAAAGCATGCCATGTCTCTACAACTCAGGGTTGTAAAAGTATATATATATATATTATGTTAATAAAATAAATATAAATATTCATCACATTGATATGCCTAAAAATTATTTAAGTTTTAAGTGTTTTTCACTTTTATTTTCCAAATTATTTATAAAATTTTTTTTTACCCAAACCCATCTAGATCAGAATTAATCCGCCTAGCCAACTTAAACCGATCAAATACATAAAATGATTCGCTATTGAAAAAATCTCCACCTAAGCACGGCCTTAGCCTTTTTTACAACAATGCTACTGCTGTAAGCCTATAGCCAAGTGTAATAATAATCAACAATTCAACATGGTGAAAATGATGTGTGAATATCATCATTGTGGTTATCAAGAGGATATGAGACCTATTGCTACCTAGTGCTAGTGAGATGATGTGTGAATATCATCATTGTGGTTATCAAGAGGATATGAGACCTATTGACTACCTAGTGCTAGTGAGCTCTCTACACAATAGTGCGTAGCTTCAGACACACTCCTGAGTGAGAGCTCAATCACATTCATGGCCTATCATGAGGACCAAGATGCTTCAACAGGACAAGTGCATCATCTATTCATGAGTATCACAGCACATATCACAATCAGCTACAGAATCATTTTCTCCAAATGGACATGAAATCAATTTTCACAGGACACATGATATGATCAGAAACTAAGTACACATGCAAATTAGATAAATTCAAGAGAAAATTGTAAAATTGTGTCTTATTATATGACATTTTTGCAAAATAGTGTTGTATTATTTGTTAATGACAAATATGTGCTGTGCTATTTACTTTTCTTTAGCAAAATGTGTATTTTTATAGAAATAACGAAATTACCCTTGAAACTAAAATTTATTTTTTAAAAATAAGATATTTTAAGTTTTTCTGTATATTTGTACGATCAAAATTTGTAATTTAATTTTTTTGTCCTGCTATTTTTGTTAAAATTATGTTATAAAAGTCTTAATTCTTAATTTAAGGACACTTTCGTCATTTTTATATAACTACATATTTTGGAAAAAATGCAAACAACACATCCCCATTTTACAATTAACAAACATCACAGCACCCTTTTGAAAAAATTGTCAAGTAATAGGACATAATTCAATGTTATGATCAAATGTTACTGATGTATTACCAACTTGCCACTACTAAAGAGCTCATGAAAACCAACAAAATTCACAGCAGCATGGTTTTGAGTCATTTATAATCACATTGTGTTATTCAATATAAAGAAATTGTGACTTACAAGGTACTTGGACCAGATTGAACACTCCTTCCTTTCAGTGCAGTCTTCGCCTTCTAGGCGCGCGAGAATCGCCACTGTCAACATCCGAAGCCCTGGAGGCGTCATTTCTCCTCCTAGAGGAGGAGGTTGAGAGAGACACCATGGAATCGATCTCCATGGTAGTGTCCATCGTCTGACTCTCCGAGTTTATCCCCGCTGCAATGCTCGAGAAAGAGTCTCTGTCGTCAACAGGCGCTGCATTGTGCTGCCTGAGAAAACCCGCCTCAGCAGAATTCAACGCGAGTGAAGAAAAAGTTGCAGCTCTCTGCGGTTGTCTCCGACGCAACATGGAATGGATCCGGGGAGTCTCCCTCTCCCATACATCGGGGCTCGTCGTGCCATCGCCAGTGCCAGTTAAATCCACAATGTCAGAAGTTTGTTCTCTGCGCAAGCCTCGAGAGGTCAAGATCCTGGCTATAATGGCGTTTGTTCTCTCGGGCGTTTCACGGATATGGTCTGTATCCGGCTGAGGAATCAAATCAGGGCTCAGATCGAATCTACTTCCGAGGCGACGAATCATCTCCTCAACGGGGAAAGAAAGTGTGGTTCTCTGAATGGTTTGCCTCCAACTCTCGATTCTCCTAGCATGAGGCCTGACGGGGATTTGAAGACTTGGGTCTTCCTCGGGTTCATTGACACTGCTCCCCCGACCATAAATCGGGGTCACGTTTTTAATCGTGACCTCTCCTTTACACACGGGGCACTCTTTCGCATCTGAGTGCACATGCAACCATCGGTATAGGCACGGCCAACAGAACAAGTGACCACAACAAGTCACGATGGGTTCTCTAGCCAAGTCCAAACAGATGTTGCAATCGAAGAAGCTCCCGTCGTTGTTTTTTCCGCAACCCTTTTCAGCATCGACCTTCTTATCAGAATCGTCATCTTCCAAGAACCCGTTGTTGTTCTCACAAGCTTTTGGTACCTCAAGGATTCTCTCCTCAGCTGTGACACTGCCTTCACCTGCCTGCACCGAACCTCCATTACTACCAAGATTGACCATCAGGTGATTCAATTCCATGGTCATGTTCGGAGGCTGAGATGGAGCGTGGACCTGCCTCCATCTCATTCGTTCCTGGCGAGCCCTAAGCCTAACGGCTTGTCTGATTCTACGAGCTGGTGCTCCAATTAGGTCCTCTAAATTCACTAGCTCGCTTGTTATCGACCCCGATCCAGGGTCTTGCTCGGGGACAGGATCCAGGTTCAAATCAAGGTTCATCACGTCAGATGATCCATCTTCCATCACAACTGAAGGAACGGAAACAAAAAAACCCCAATTCTATCACGAATTTGACTTAACACAAACAAGAAAAATTCCAGCTTGATCACAAACTCGAAGAGCCCCAATCAGATTGCACAACAAATCAAGCAATCCCAGATCGAAACTCAAGCTACAACCCGTCGTACCTCACAAATTGAAGCAAAAAAGACAAAACCCCCAATTCTACCACGAATTCGACGAAACCCAAACCAGAAAAGTTCCGAATTGATCACAAACTCGAACAGCCCAGATCAAATTCCCCAAATTCCACCGAGAATCGAGCAATCCCAGATCGAAAATCGAGCTACAACACAAAACCCAGAAGCTAGACTATCCACAGGTCGTCGTCATCGAGACGGTGACTTTCAAATCTAGGGTTTTGCAATAAAAACCAATAGGGTCAAAATCAATCACTTAACAAAAGAAGAAAAAACATAGATCACAACAAGAACACTCAGATTTACCTCGAAACCTCAATCTCTAGAATCAGCTCCGGCTTCGGAGTCGCTCGCTCGATTGTAGCTCCTCTGAGCTGAGTCAACGAGAGCTGAATCGCCGCGGACCATACCTATCTCTCTCTGTCTCTCTCCTTCAATCGACGATTCGTGGGGGAGAGAGAAAGCGAGAGAGGAGAGAGAGAGACTGGTGCGAGAGAGCGAGGGTCCTGCTGGGTGTGAAATGGAGAGCGAGGTTCATGAAATGGTGACGAATGTGCGAAGATCAATTGAACTCGCAGAGGAGGGGAGAGGGAGTAGCGATCCTCTGTAATGGGGCTCAGATGTGGCCTCACTTTGAAGCCGTACGATCTTCATCAACCATTATGCTATTTAATAATCAACAGTAAATGTCAAATGCCTCTTCTCTTAAATATGTGTTTTTTTCGCTTAGCCACTTTCTTAGGAATGACAACACGCCGGGTTTAGTCAAACTCGTGTTCGCTTATATTGAATGATGCCGACCTGTAAGAACTCGTGAGACCTTTTCAGTTGCTCGACCCGTTCAACACCTGTCGGGTACAGGGATTTTTCGAAACACGACCCAAAAAATTAATTATAATATTTAACTTGATTACTATTTTTAAATATTTTTGGGTGCAGTTCATCTGCGCCCGCTCAAAAAAACCGGTAAAAGACCTGCACTCGAATTTGTCGATTTCACCCGTTCTGACCAGGGTAGGTTTATTAGGTTTAGAATTTTTGTCATCCATACTTGGGATATCAGATATATTCTCCTAAATTTTAAAATTTTCACGTCATCCTAACTATTAATTTTTTTTAGAGTTAAGAAAAATACTCATGTATTAAAAAATAAATTTTTTGAGATATTAGTTTTTAACTTGTTTCTTTAATATTGTTATGAAATAAATAATAAAAACTGATTTTAATATTAAAATTTTATTACTAAAAAATATTTTTTATACTAAAATCAGTTTTTTATTTTTCATTTATGAAAAAATATATTTTTTTAGAAAAGTTAGAATGATTTCTTTTTTTTTTCTTTTTTAAACATGGATTTTTGTTTTATTTTAAACAAACCGAATTTTAAAAAAATAACCACATGAAATTTTTGGGTGTAACTTAAAAGTGGAAAAGGCATATTTTTAATCAACTAAAGTCAAGTGAAAATTGCATATATCTAACAAAAGGTAAGTGAAACTATTCTCAAATAATTGAATAGCTTAATGGGTCAACTGTTGACTGATGAAAATTTGTTATATTATATGGGATATTTGTGAATACAATGCTTAATTTCATGATGACAAAAATCTCCAAATTTAACGACAGTCAATTTCTTTCTACATAAGTAGTATTTTTGTTGTTATTTTATGAGGTTTCGATATCTTCGAAGTGATATAATAAATGACGAGATCATTAAATCAATCAAAATTCGTTCCTTTTTCATCTCTTAATTAATTTACAAAAAAGTCTTCAGAGTTTGCAATGTTTAAATCTAATCTAAGCAAGGTCTCTCAGGAAAGATGTGCACTTTAAACCAGGAGTCGGTACTAAACTGAGATTCGAGCTAAACTGTAACCGAAAATTTGAGAATTGTTGGTAAAGTGTCGATTTTGGTTCTGATTTTTAGAGAATCATTTAATTCGGGCTGGCTCCATTTCTGACCGTGTAAGATCGTGGTTATATGGTTCAGAATCGAATCGATTCACATAATAACTTATTTATCTTTTAGTTTGTAAATTTTATATTTCGATTGAATTTGTAATAATTTAATCTTAAAATTTGGTTTTCATTAGTATTTTTCATAATTGTGAATTTAATGTTTTTTTTTCTATAAATGGGCTTAATTTAGTTTAATTCGATCAATAAATCGAATACGGATCCAAAATCAAGAACTAATTAATTTCAACTAGAGAGAATCGAAGCCAAAACCCAACCGTTTTTACATGGTAGTTTTGGGTTAGGTTCTCATAAATTGAGAACCAAAAGTTGGCTACGGTTCAGAATCAACAATTGAGTGCGGTTTTTGAATCGTGCACACCCCTATCTCCTAGTTAACTAGTAACTTATTCCACAAAAAGCAATGTGATTAATCCATTATTATCTTGTAAGAACTCGTATAGGCGCTTTGATATCATTTATTAAAATATTATATAAAAGGAAAAATGATTCATCAATTATTATCTGGTAAAAACTCGCATAGGTGCTTTGATATCATATATTAAAATATTATTTACGTTAAAAATAAATTAATATGTCAAAATTTCAATATATTTATCAAATAATTGTGACACAATATCGCACATAATTATATATAACATATCTGAAAGGTTATAAAATACAATTCCAATTTCCTATTAATTATAACTCGCGTGTAAAAGTTCAGTATCACACGTTCCCTCTAACACATCACGAAGGATCTCTCAGCAAAATGGCCAGCAACTCGATCGCTTTGAGCTTGCCTGCAACACACATGACTATATCTCATAATCAAGAAACAACGGTAAATAATCATTTTAAATTAACATAAATTATTAGAGTATAAAACTATAAATGGTTCTTCAATTATTAACTTAAGGTTTTAGTCGAGTTGATCCTCTAATATGGTATCAGAGGTAGTTCTAACTCACGGACATGAGTTCGAATCTCAAGATGTGCAAATTATATTTCTTCTCATTCTCTCTTATTTCTTATTCTCGTAAAAAAAAGTCTCAACTCTCTTCAATAATGTGCTCAGGGGTGTAAACAAGCCGAATCGAACCTCATTTTGGTAGGGCTCGGCTCGAAATAAAATAGACAAGCTCAAGCTCGAGCTCGGCTCGATTCGGTTCGCTTAAATCTCAATATAAATATTCATTAAAAATTAAATAAATAATAAGTAATTTATTAAATAATACATGTTTCAACTTGAGATTGACTCGACTTGATTCGGTTCGTCTGATTCTATTATAATTTTTATTGAAAAAATTACGCTATATTAATATAA
>JAYMTP010008147.1:0-10355 GCA_036897365.1 Geranium brycei | reverse complement strand
GAGCTGCGCCAGGCTCGGGGGGGCGGGGGGGGGGGGGGGGGGGGGGGGGCTATGAAACCTAAAACAATCGAGTAACAGCATGCGTAAACTTATTTATCTCATCGCACAAGTGAGACTTCACATGCAACAAGATTAGAGTATAATAATGTGTTCATATGCAAATGCAATAGGTAGTTAACACCTTAACCTTATTATCCCAATGATAATACAGAATCAAATAGTTGCAACTCCTTGAAGAGACAGTAAGACACAAGTTACATACATGGATAAGGCGTCTGGGATCTGATCTTCCATTTCCATCCATTTGTCTGTTAATATGTGTTCGACCCTCTTTCCAGGCAGAAATAGAATGTGTCTCGAGTTCTTCCTCTGTCAAATTTGATCCATAATTCCCAAGCTGCAATTCAAAAGTGTTATTCATTTAAATGACACATTAAACAAGGGAATCTAATTTAGTATGACAAGCCTAAGATTGACTAGGCACATTGGTGGCCTCGTCTGTAAAAGAATTTAAAAAGGCAAATATCATTTGTGGTTAAAGTTTCAAATGCATGTTGAATTAGACATGCAAACACAAACTTAACTATGAATATAATATTTATACAAACATGTAAGAAAATGAAGTTTCAAGGAAAAGCAAAATACATGTCTTGAAATGAAAATTTATTGTTTGTAAGAACATAGAAAATATTGATTTAAACACACCTCTCTCAAAATTAGAATAAAGTCGAATGCACTAAGAATTCCAACAAAGTGAGCATTCTGAAAATCCCATAACGGAGCTACAGGGATTCCCTGAAATTACCGTAAGTCAAGAGAAAGGGTGTCATATGAGGTTAATAAATAAATAAATAAAAGATGCTCATAGATGTCTGTGCAAGAATGAAAACAGAGAAACTTACCTGTTCATATAGGATATGAAATGCTTGCTTCACCGGTAAATTAACATCCAAAGCAATGACCTGCAATTCAAACACAATTGCACCACATTTTTACAAGCTGTTGCACCTAAATCAATTTGAACTTCAATTGAATGACTCTTCAAGATAGAAGGGTGGAGCATACAAACCTTGCCTGACTCGGGAAGCAATTCGTAGGCAGTATGTGTAGATAAGAATACAGATATACGGTGGCGGGAGACTTCTAGGTCAGAGTCAGACATTCTTGGAACAACTTCCTGCATAGCAATACTTAACATCATTACTGATCTTGTAGACCAAAATTGCATCAATGTTAAAACTAGCAGAAAATCATGGCATGAGATAACGTCCATATTCTGCCAAACACATGCCTTAGGGATTGGCACACATGTTCCATACAAAAAATTATTATTGGCCAGTTTGGTCCATACAAAGTAAGCGAGCGATATTTTAGCCCTGAGGTTCTTTTACCAATTTAGTACCTAAAAATTGAAATATGGACCAGTATAACGAAGCCAAAATAGTTCTGCTGTAGTGTTGTCAACGGGAATAACCCATTATATATGCTGACATGGCAAAAATAATTAAAAGCATAATAAACACACAAAATGCTTCCATAACAATATTTAAATTAAGAAATACTAAAATGTAGTCACAAATGTCTAATTAATTATTTTTGAATTAATGTTGTCACAATATATTTAACGGTTGACTAATGGCAAAGACAATTTTCACCCCCTTTTGAACATTCAGGGCTAAAGTGGCCCAGATAACTACAAGGACTAAAATGGTGATATTCTAAAGTTTCAGGTACCAGGAAATCCAAGATCCCAAAAAACAATGAACTTTAAAATATATACATAATTTCACTGTAAGCTATGTAGTACAACTTCTAAAAACACAGCAAACTACACATTAGAGGGTGTAAGAAAATATTAATGCATCCATAGAATTGCCTCCTGTTGTTTAGTGATACTAGTTCAACAATTTTATCAAGCAGAAGCATGACATGCTTAACTAAACAGCAAACAGCAGATTATAGTTTAAATATGTCATACCAGATGCTGAAAGACATCACCATCCAAATCCATGCATGTGCCCGTGCCCATGCTGCCAATGAGTGGTTCAGTATTGAAAACTTGAGTAATATCAGGTTCCCTAGATAAATGGATAGTGTTCACAACCCCATAATTTCCACTCACAAAAGGCTGGCGCTCATCATGACGCCATTCTCCATCGACACAAAACTTGTACTGCATGAGGATAGAAAGGAGTGTATGAACATCCGGAACATCAAAACATAACTATCCAAAGAGTATCCTAAAGTATATACATGTTACAACAACATGACAACAAATTATGTGTTCACGTCCTCTTTAATTAATTTTTTTTGGTTTGATCAGCAAGTTGTGTATCAAGATTTGGACTCGACTATGCTATGATGAAGCAAGACAGCACCAAACTTGGATTCTTAAGAGTCCTTAAGATTATTGTATCAATAATGGAGTCAAGACACACCCTTATGTAGAAGACGGGCCAATATTGTCACTTGACTCCCACCTTAAGAGAGACCCAATAGAGGTCTGGAGAGAATAAAGGTGGGATGTGAAAATACCGCAGCGAGACTCGAACCCAGGTCCCTTGGACCCAAGTTCAAGTCCAGTTGGTCAAGCAAGGTCGATAATTTATAATACTCATACCTGGGAAATGGCAATCTTAAGTAAATGCGAAAAATCTTTACAAGTTACAAGCATAAGTTATAAAAGGAGGTTATATGAATTGGTTCTGTGGCAGAATAAAGTTCATAGAAATGCATTGTTAATGTTGGCAATATGCATTTTGAGATTGACTGTACTCAATTGCAAAACACAAGCACTCATATTAAGTTCAACAAGCTGTTATGTGGTGGGCAAAATTCAACAAGCTTACTAGATGAATCAATATCCCTGCAATGGGAAGATTGAAGAGACTCTTATTTCAATACAGTGATTTCATAATTTGACGATTTCGTGGAAGACATAAGAATCAGAAGCTAGAACTATCTAGGGAAAATTCAGCACATAAACATAAATATAGCAAAGTGGTACTTGTATGCAGCCTGATTAAGCTTGATTTCAAGGCAAGCAGATACACTATTATGATTAAGACGTTATTCAATAGGTTGTATGTATTGGAACCTAAAAACTATATTAATCCCAATGGTTTAAGATTTCAAAGTTCTCCTTGATACATAACATTCAGAAAAAATCACCAAGGAGATAAAGAGTTCCCATTTTCTGTGATTTAAGTGTTGCTGAAGTTAAACCAATATTTTACTTCATGGAACTTAAATGTTATTTCACATTAGTTGCACTGTAACAAATGGAAAACCCTTGATCCACTTATCGTATATTTTGCCAGCCTGAGTGCGCAGAAAGTAATTCATTTATCGCCACTACTCTGCAAGATCAGCACATCCTATACAGCAATCCTCTCTGTGAATAGTATTTAACAACCAGCATTGACCCGCCTCATTGATATGGTGTGACTTGCCACCTCGGTTATGCGGAGATAGCCATTTTGTGTCACCACGAACGGGCACACCGGAGGAGGCTACAGAGAGCTAGCCTTTCAGTGTGAACCATTTTTTAGTCAAATCTACAGGCCTTAACTTAAATGTAGGTAGAAAAATTATGGTCAGTTAGTCTGTACACAATAGCAGTGGTAGCTAGCCACCAAAGCATTGCATAGACAAAGATCATGATTTTAGCGTTATTTTATCAATAGAAGAAAAATAACGCTTTATCAATTCCGGCTCATGATAAAAATTAACCACAATAGTTAATTAACCTGGTGATATCCTGGCGCTAAGCTGCAAAGGGCTTGAAATACAGTAGGACAGCCTTCCACTGGAGACATTGCAATATGTTCTGTCCACCTGTTTTATTCCCAAAGTACACATATCATATACCCAATCTAATTATTGATATTGAAACAAATATCTGCATTAACCAGTTCAAAAGGGCAACTAAATGTATACAATGCATGTGTAATAGAACTATGATTTCATACAACCCAAACAACTGAGTATGATGATCACCTCGTAAAAGAGCCACTAACGAGTACCCTACTTCCTCCATAAGGCCACACAAAACGATATGGGATTAATACAGTTCTTGCAACCCCAGTATCTTCATGCCCAGCATTCTGGCCAGAAGCAAACATTTTCTGAAAGTATCACGCCAATCCACAAAGACCCAAAATTAAACACCACCTCAAATATTTTTCTATTTGGAGTAAAACCCAGACAATAACCTAATAACATACACAAACACGAGAATTCTTCACACCAATTAACAAGCCATCCAAAAATAAAATCTTGAAAGCAGCAACAGGAGGGTCAACCACTTTTCCATCCAACAGGATCCTCCACAACTATCAGATGACTCTCCTCAAAATTGGAACGTGAAACCAAATCAATGGATACCCTATATCCAAATTCGCCCTGAATTACAATCTGCAGCACACAAAACCAAAAATTGAGCCGCAATCTCCTTATGCCGATAACCAATCGCCCCTGAAGGTCGACAAATCAGACGCCCACGAGAAAACCCCCAAAGCTCATCAGAAAATCAACCAGCTCAGGCAAGTTGAGGCCAGCAAGGAAAAGCCCTAAATTCGAAGTGTGGAGGAGAAATGAAACATTGGGGTGGAATTGGGGAGGGAAATCGGGGTCAACAGGTAGAGAAGAAAAGCCCTAATGTTGATAAGCAAGCCAAATGGGTGCGTGGCATTCTTGCTTCTTCAGGGCTTTTTGTGGCCTCTCAAAGATGAAGAATCTAACGAACAAGACAGACAGAGGCAGTGCACAAAAGCGTAAAATGAAAATGAAATGGGCAATAATAACAAATATTCAATATTGCTCAACTCAAATAAAAACTTTGGGCACCATCCGATCAACTCTTTCTTTACAAAATAAATGATTTACTTCATATGAATTATTCCCTTCCAGTAATTCTCAGAACGAATGATTTACTTTCACATACCATTTACTCTTAAGAAATTAATTTGCAAATAATACGATGTTAATCTACTTTCACACACCTTTGGATTGTTAATTTAACTTCTTTTTTAAATGATTACATTTTTTCTATGGATAATGATACTTTATTACACTTAACTATCATGAAATGACACTTTCATATTCTAATTAACTTTTTTTCCTTTTTAGTACCCTGACAATTTTTTGTAACAACCTACAATAAAATGGCTAAAATACCCTCCAGTGGGTTTTAAAAACTTTTAAAAGTGTCATGAACGGTGAATCGGTTCAAATTTAACACAAAATTGAACCGATTTAAATTAAAACCCAGAATTGAACCGGTTCAAATTGAAAATTGTCTAAAATACCCTCCAATAGCTTTTAAATTTTCAAAAAGTGTCATGAACCTCTCTCACACAAACCCACCATAGCTCATCCCACCACACTCGATTTCCTCAATCTGTGAGCCTCTATCATGCTCGCCACTGATCTAGCCTATCAATTCCAAAACAAGCACAAATAAATAAATAAAATCCCTAATTCAACGTTGATTTCATGTTTGGGTGAAGAAGGAACCTGGAAGGCTTCAGAGCGATTGAAGAAGAAGGTGAAGGAATCGCCGAAGAAGAGGAGATCGGGGACGTAGAGGTTAAAGTGTGGAGCGAGGAAGTCAGTCGACTGCCACATCGCATTGGCTCCGATGTCGTGAACGAGCACCAAATTGGGCTTTTGGGGTATGTCGGTTTTGGGAACCCAGCAGTGTATCACGGTGCCGTCGACGAGGACGGTGCTCGCCGTTAACAGGGCGGCGTGAGAAATGAGTGCCGCAACAATCAGTTCCTCGCCACAGTGAAGCTGAAGTACCTCCCCATTTTCTCAAGCCTTCTTCGACCTCACCTCTGGTGCCTCCAACTTCCCGATTCCCCTCGTCGGAGCCTCCTTAGCCTTCGTTGACTCGTCGTAGCCTCCACACCCTTCGCCGATGTTTTTGTGAAATGACTATTAAACCCTTAAACTTAATTTTAGATTCAGGAATATGATTGTAATTAGATATTAAAAATAAACCAAAATTGAACTAGAGAAAAAAAATTAAACCGGTTGAATTTTGGTTTCATAAACCAGGGGTACTTTAGGTATTTTATGCATTTTAGAGGTATGTTGTCACAAAAAAATTGTCAGGGTACTAAAAAATGAGAAAGTTAGTTAAGGTATGAAAGTGTCATTTCGCGATAATTAGGTGTAACAAAGTGTTATTATCCTTTTTTTCTAAAAGTAGTGTATCTTCTTTTGGAACAAAAAAACCTTATTCTCTAGCGTTCGTCTCACAAACGATGTTCGTTGGGACTCCAACGATGAATTTGTATTCCCCTGTATATATCTAACACATCATTTATTCTCGTTGTCGATTGATGGATGTATCGAGTCAAGAAAGGTGCCAAAAAGCTGAGTTTGGATGTGTCTCGCTTTAGGACTTCGAGTCCATCCTCATTTGTCACTTGGCACAGCCCCGACTCATCAATGTTCGGCTCGACGCATCCACATGTCTACGATAAGGATGAAGGGTGTGCGTCATCTATTTGAGATAACATAAATCCATTGCTGATCCCTACCACTTTCAAGAATATATATGACGTTAGTAAAAATGTTTTGAAATAATTTTATATTCTACCGGAGTTACGTTTCTTTTTTAAAATTTTGTCCATTTATATAAATAAGGGAAAATGACATTTTTGTACACCTAACTATACTACTTTTCCACTTTCATACCCTAACTATTTTTTCCCTTTTCAGTACCCTAACTATCATTTTGAGACAACTTACTCCTAAAATACCAAATACACCTAAAATACTCATGGGATTGAATTGGATCAATTTGGTTTAACAAACCAAAATTGAACCAGTTCAATTTTGAAATCAAGAAATTGTCCAACGGTGAAATTGAGTGTCGGATGGACCACCTTTCCAATGATTGGTGAGTCTCTTTAAGTAATCTTGATGGCTTCATGAGGGTCGTGAGAAAGGATACATCTAAGTGAAATCCAACTGAATACAAGCTTACTCGCCGGAAAAAATGAAGCACACTCACTCACCGAAAAGATGGAAGAGATGAGCTCGAAAAAATGAAGCTCACTCACCTGAAAAATGGAGCTCACTTGCCGGAAAAAATGGAAGAGGTGAGTGCGAAAAAAATAGAGCTCACTCGCGCGAAAAAATGGAGTTCACTCACTAGCTGGAAAAAATGAAGCTCACTCACTCACCGGAAAAAATGGAAGAGGTGACCTCGAAAAATTGGAGCTCACTAACTCGCCGGAAAAAATGGAAGCAGTGAACTCGAAAAAATGGAGCTCGCTCGCTGGAAAAATGAAAGAGGTGAGCTCGAAAAATGGAGCACACTAACCAGAAAAAATGGAGCTCACCCGCCGAAAAAAATGGAAGAGTTGAGCTCGAAAAAATGGAGGTCACTCACCGGAAGCAAGGTGCTCGGAGAGAGAGAGAGAGAGAGAGAGAGAGGTTGAAGAAGAGGGTATAATTGTAATTTCATATCAATGAAATTCTGGTTTGATCTTTTCGTTGGACCGGGCTCAATCAGATACTGCTGAAATTGAACTGATTCAATTTTAAGGGTAGTTTAAGTATTTTAGGGGTAGATTGTCTCAAAATGAGGATTAAGATACTGAAAAAAAAATAGTTAGGATATGAAAGTGGAAAAGTGGTATAGATAATTGTACAAAAATATCTTTTTCCCTATAAATAAAGATCAAGACTATTTTTTGTTATAAACAAAATGAATATAGGTTAGTTGAAAGTCATTTATTTTATATAAAATAATCTCTCCACCTCAGCAACATAGGAGAGTCAGATGAACAGCTGATGTATCCCTACTAAAACTTTCAGTCTCTCAGTCACTTGTTCTAAAATCTGAATATATCTTTAAATTTTATTAATAAAACACATGACATGTATTTAAAATAGAGCCTGATCTTCCAAATTAACCTTGGACATTGCAAATATTTTCTTAAAATTATGAATTATGAATATATTTATTATAAAATAAATTATAATGTT
The DNA here is from genome assembly GCA_036897365.1 of Geranium brycei. NCBI lineage: Eukaryota > Viridiplantae > Streptophyta > Magnoliopsida > Geraniales > Geraniaceae > Geranium > Geranium brycei. The sequence continues at coordinate 2,348 of JAYMTP010008147.1, read as the reverse complement.
AAATCATCTCCAACGTTGTTGCCATTTTGTCATTTTGACAAAAAGGCAATTTTTCCCTCCAACGCAGTTGACAAATTCCTATCCTTATTTGTTGAGACTCCGATAATTGAATAAGAACAATTAATTGAAATGATAAATCTCAAATAGAACAAGAACCCTAAACGAGTCACGATCCTCAACAAGGCCAATATAGTAAGATCAAAGACAAAACCCTAGCTACCCATTGCTACTAATATATACAATCGCTCCCTCACTCGCTCCACTACCTTGTGCTCTGCTCAGCCATAACATCGCGAGACCACAAGAGAGAAAGCACAAAGGATAAAATGTGTAGACTCACGCGTAACGGCTAGTCGAGCAACAAACCTATTTTGCCAAACGACGACGTACTAATCGACTTAATGAGAGACCCTACACGATGTCGTCTCTAAAACACACAAACAACTAAAACCGCAAGCAACCCATATTAATTCAAGCCTCCAGCTTCCTGACAATTCTCTTCCACTTAGCAAGCTTGTCCTCGAGCCTATGTGTTGCAATTAAACTCAAGAAAATGTGACCTCAACCAACAGATATCTTCCCAAGTGGAATATTCCAGCTCGGACCTCTCCCATTGAACCAACTTCTAAACCACATGTAAACGGTTCCTCTTGATCAATCTAGTGTTCAAGATCTTGTAGGGTATCACCTTCATTTTTTCTTCCTGGTAAGTCTTTGGCAACCTAGTGACAAGTTTATTCTTATGTCTCAGCTGCTTCTTCAACCTTGATTGGACTCTGGGGGCAACCTCAACCTATAAGCAACTTGTCCTCTTCTTTGAGTAATTTAGAAAGGCCCATAAAATCTTGCAGCTAACTTCATGTTTTGCCTTATCTCAACAGACCTTTGCCTGTAGGGTTGCGGTATGAGGTGAACCCAATCTCCCACAACAAATTTCCTCTCAGTCATCCCCTTGTCTGCAAACTGTTTCATTCTATCTTGGGCCTTAATCAAATTTTCTTTCCTCAACAATCCTCTTTGTTTGATGAAGTCCTTCACTGATGCCACTTTAGAAGTGTAATCAGTAATGCCGAGAGCTGATGGCTTATAACCATACAGAGCTTCAAATAGAGATTGTTTTAGAGAAGTATGATAGTAAGTAGGGTAAAGTACACATATCAACACCCAACTATGATAAAAAAAACACTTAACTATACCCACAGAAAAAAAGTGGACACCTAGCCCACCCAAAGATTCGAAATGGATAGATGACCCAACATTTGGATGGAATATGTTAAAGGTTAAAGTGAAAAGACAAAAATGCCCCTAGTCAGACTTCAAATTTTCAAATCATGCCATTTTTGGGTTTTGGGGGGGTTTTTTGGTTTGGGTTTTGGAGTCACCCGGAGAAGCTCTCACCGGCTTGCCTCAGGCTGGCCTCGCCTTCCTCGCCGCTGACCGGAGGCTCGTTGTGGTCGTCATCGAAGATATCGAAAAAAACAAGTTTCTGATTCTAGTTAGCCGAAATTAGGCTCGAGCTCCGTTGTGCGGGCTCTGATCAGATTGAGAGGCGAAGATGGGGTAGTGCTACGTCAAGGCCGATTCGACGGTTGGGAATGGTGGGGATGACGTCAACACCGCCACCGCTATTACCACCTCCGTCGGCAGCGATCCGAGTAGCGCTCCAACTCCGGCGAGGACCTCGTACCCAAACCCATGGGCGAGCCCGTACCCGCAGGGGTCTTCGGCGAGTCCTCTTCCTGGAAGGGTGTCGCCGTCTCTGACGAGGCACATAAAGTCGGCGCTGGCAAACCGGCTAGGTAGTAAGGGTATTTTTATACCGCTTTTCTAGCACCGATTTATCACATTTTGACCTTGTTTCGTCCCAGTTGAGTACAATTTCCCCTCATTTTATGTCTTTCTTACTTCACGGGTACTCTGAGTAAATATTGCAGATTTTGAGTCATTTTGACCGTGACCCTGTGGGCCATTCCGTAGCCATCAACTTAGGCCTCAAAACCCAACTATTTCAACCCAAAAGTGGATCACCCCATGGCCGAGGGCCACGGTCCATAGCGAAGCTCCGTGACGAATTGAAAGCCACGCCCCGTGGTGAGCTTCGAGACCCTCAGCTAGATGTGTCCCGTGGCCACACTCCCACCTTAGAACGTGCAAGAGTCGCGCAGAGTCGTGACCGAAGCTTACGAGCGAAGATTCTAACCATGACCGAGGGCCACATTCCGTGGCCACCCGATCGGTCAACAGAAGAACATCGTGGACGAATGGTGAGCGAGAGTTACAAGGCACGAAAGGGCCACGGTCCCGTGCCCCCCCCCCCCCCCCCCCCCGGCCGCCACCAGCACAAGAAG
>JAYMTP010008146.1:0-10355 GCA_036897365.1 Geranium brycei | reverse complement strand
TGAACCGAATATTTAACGAGCCGAGCTCGAGCGACTCGTTAAAAGCTCGGCTCGTTTACAGCCCTACCAGAGAGGGCTGAAATTTAACTGGTTCAATTTCAGGGGTAGTTTAGGTATTTTTGTTATTTTGGGTGTAAATTATCCCAAAATAATAGTTAGGATACTGAAAAATAGAAACAAATAATTAAGGTATGAAAGTGGAAAAATACTATATTTAGGTGCACAAAAATAATCTTTTCCCTTTTTTTTGCTATTGAATGTTTTTCTTTCTTAAAAACAAAATTGCTTAAGCTGCTAAATAACACAGCATCAATTTACTGCAAAGTAAATACAGAGGTTTTTGGGTCTAGAACTAAAACAATTGAAATATACAGTAGCTCGGGTTCTGAATTGAAATCGTCCTTGGCAATGCCTCCAGGATCGAAGTGAGCCAGTTCCACCTGCAAACACAATCAACTTGTAAGATTAAACCAGAATTAGAATATTAAAAATGATGCAGAGAGATGCCATGGTTGTAGAGCTCTTCGGATTATTAATGCTTGTGTTGCACGTAACGTCAAAGATACTTCCACGTATGGCCAATAATCCATGCGCATAATTTATCTGTGATATAATGTTAACATTGTAAGGCTTTTCAATCCAAGATCACTTGATACATTTTAGCTCAATGATCATAACCTATTTTTATTTTTAAGCCTTCATGAGAACTCTCCAGTTAAAAATCAGATAAATGTAGCCAACACGAGGAAAAATAAAGTTGAATTACCTCGGTGTCAAACGGAACAGTGCATGTGATTGATTTTCCATTGGCCAGGCTTTATCTTGCTTTGAAGGTAAGATCGATAAATAATGCTTATGACCAGTCAATCCCAGTGTATTTGTATCCTGTCGAACTTGACGCGGAATAATACCCATTCTCACCAAATTACTGCCATGAATTCTCTCAAAACTTTAAGCAGTATTAATTAGAGAATCCACTGCCCACTCATGCTTAAAACAAAAAGAATAAGCCAGATATTAAAGTTTAAAAGACTCGCCAATAGCATAATATAAGACTTGGCAGCCCAATCCTATAAGTTCCCACTCCCATACTCAGCTCCAGTGCCTCCATCAAATTATCGCTGAAATCATAATGTGGGTTTCCACAATATTTGGAGAATCAACAAATTACTGACAGATTCTATGGGTATTAGAAGGATGATTCCAAGGGTATAAAAATGAGTTGAGAAATTGAGGATTCAACTATGTATGTGACTGTTGATACAAGTACAGCCACCAAACTAAATGCACGCTTGCCTGTCATTTAACTATACCTTAAAAGGGTTCCATGACACCTAAAAGATAGAGAAAAGAAAAAGGCCACTGCATAAGAGGATATAAAAAGAAAAGTGGGTAACAACGCACCTCTGATTGATCAAAAACAGAGTTTCTCTCTTGTAGGAATGTGAAGTCTTTGGGATGACTTCCCTATTCAAGCAAGGCAGGTATTGGCAAAAGTTCCCCTTGCCATCACTTCATCGTTACCACAACTTCCATAGGGAGCTTAAGTGCTCCATGAGGTACTTTGCAGCAGAACTGTCTTTATGGATGGGTGCTTCCTGCAGGAGAACAGTGATATGTTGCTATATTGTCACCAAAGTTCAGCAATCAGCAGGCATCCTTCACTCCAAGAGGCCGAGGAGGATGCATGGTCATCTTCTTGAAGTAAGGGGGCTCCTGAATGTATGTTGAGTTCCACTTTGGATTGCATTTTGTGATATATAGGTATGTACTTCTGAGCATATCAGGCAATACACTGGAATGGACAACCTGAAACAGTCTAATACTGGTAAATCACCTTGTCAGGATGAGACGTAATTTCAATGATACATAGACAAATATTAGCATTTTATTCAGACTGGTTCAACAGCATAAATACCCATTTCACTATCTCAGTAGTTATATACAATAGAGGTATATACCCTTCCAGCGAGCGCATAGGCAAGGCAACCAGTTAAGGAGATGAAACAAGGTAACTAGCCCTTGTCAGTGCATGAACATGGCCCTCAAAATTATGGTTCCCAGAAAGCACTGCAGCAGTGACTATGTCTTTACATCGAAACAACACACATTTATATCAACAGTTAAAGATAAATGTGCAAAAGAGCACGTACAAAATTGAGTACAATAAGTAAATAAGTAATCTAAATGACTAGTGTAATAGCAAAAGCTTAATTACACTAGAATTTTCAAGTTTACCATTCTTAGAAATAGCAGACGCAACCAATTCATCTAGATCTCTTGAATTCCCAATACATGCACACCCATATCCAGCAATATTGAAGCCCCGTTCATCCAAATATTTTTGCAGACCACTAAGTCACTAACTAATGTGTCACCACCTGGTCTCATAACAGAAATGTATATCTTCTCTATTTTTCTTAATAAAGGATCGATGATGAATTGGAATGTGATTATCATTCCCAAAGAAAGAACTTAACCAAAGGCAGTCAGTATATCGAGCCACTAATTAATCATAAACTAGTGTTCAAAAATTAACCTTAACAAAACTGATTAATTGTTCTGAATACACAGTACAAAATTGAGTAACAATTGGAGGATTTTAAGAGAATTGAAATACAACACGAATTAAGAAATACTAGAGTACAACACTGGAGCTTTACTTAAGAGGCAGTCACAACTCAGCTTCATGATTTGCAGCTTCCCGCACTCTCTGCCTCAAATATTTTTAGAAGGATTGAATATGCTGAACTCCCCGAAGTCCCTTCTACCACTGAAAAACAGTGTCAAAAATCAAATCCTTGGCAAATGAAGAGAATTTCAGTTTCCGTAACATATAAATGACTGACAAAAACCAATATAAGCAAACAAAATTACTATTACTAACTACACTTTTCAGAGAAAACTTGATGGTCTGCATATACAGAAACAAATGTCGTAAAAACCTAACCAAGTCAAATGCTTGAACCAGGGTTTGAATTCGATTTACTAATATTCCAATTTCATTCACAAGTGGACTATGTAGTGAAATGTAATAAGAGAAAAGTTGGCTAGAATTGGAACAGCAGCACACCTGTGTAGTACATCCCAGCCGGCCGGTAAGAAGCGAGGATTAACAGCTTCGACAAAAACTTGTCTCCACCTTTGACAAAATTGACTGACGCCATCGTCCCCATACTCCTTGAGTAAATGATCAACAACTAGTTTTCCATGAGGGCCGTGCCCTAACAATGATAATTTTGAATTATGCTTAGGTGGAACATCTCCATCATATCTATAAGGTAAGTCAACTGGTCCATTTGGTTTACTTTTAGTCTCACTCTCACAATTATCATCACCATCTCCATTACAGGTATCTTCTTTTGTATCAGAACTTGTATTCTTTTCTGATTTCCTATTCTCCTGAACAGTAGCGGTCCCTGAATCACAAGATGAGGATCTGTTCATACCATTATCTATTACTGCATAAGAATCTCCATCTTCAATTGTGCCAAATGGTACATGAACAGATGGGGCATGTGAATCATCCAAACTTTCAACGTTTGACATATCTGCCATAACAATTTCGGCTGTGCTGACAGATTTAATCTCATGCTCACTCTCACTTCCAGTAGAATGTTTCAATGACAGGCCTTTCTTCTTCTCGAGTCTTCTTCTCTCATGAGGACTCATGCCAACTAGCAAAGCTCTTTCTAAATCTTCCTCAGTGACCTCCCTTCCTCCATAGTATCTCATTACAGTCTGCAAAAGAAAATTAAATCACATTCATATTCTTCCCAAAAGAACAAAATCTTTATAATACTGAAATGCTAGGTGTTAAATAAGAGACCATAGAAATACACTAACGAATTAAGTCCTGGTACTAATAAATATCTTCCAATTCTATGCTAGTATATTATTTTAACTATGGATTTTTTTATCAGCAATAAAGAAATTTTTATTAAGGATGAGGTAGGCCTTAAGATAGGTCCTGCAACATCCAAGAACAATGAGATACAGAAGGGCAAGAGCACCCATTACAACATAAACACAAAAGCATGGGGTCAATGACCAAGAAAGAAAAACTTATGGGAAACTCTCATTTCTGATAGAAAGAATGATGTGGGATTAGAGCTATTCCAACTACACATTCATGCAAATTGAAGAACAAATGGAATTAATATGACACCCAATTACAAATTTGACAACAATAAAACATGTGTAGTTTACCTGTGTCAGTTCTTCACGTCGTTTGGATGGCATCCTTGGTCCATGGCGCAAAAGAGCCATAGCAGCTATTCGCAATTGTAAAGGAGATACACCTGCCTCCTCAACTTTCTTTGCTGAATCAGAAGACCCAGATATATCTTGGGGCTGCCCTGAATCCACCACTTTGCGAATGAAAAGTGGAATTCCAAATTCTTTAGCAATTTGTTTCTTATACTTCTCTGCCGCCACATGAGCAATTTCATGACAGTCCACACAAAGTAGGACGATATCATGAGAACGGTGACTTTTCAAGTGCTCGGGAAAGTGTACTCTGTAGCATGAAGGAATGACCCGGTAACGCAAATAGTGATTCTTTTCCCCACATCCAACACATATGTTTTTTTTACTTTGGAGGTAGAAATCATTGTCTTCATCTTCAGGACGGCCTTTTGGTTCAAAAAGAAGCATTATGGCTGGTGGGTCTTCATCAACAAGTTTTGCTAGATCACGGCGAAGATACCTGCAATATAACAATAGTGATAACATCAAATGCAAGTATGAAAAGAACATTGTAATTAGGTGGATACAAAAGTTCAAAATTTCCAACTAACCATTCCAGCTTTCGCTTATCGCAGTAACAAAGCAGCCTTCCATCATCTGCATAGATCCTACAGTTATGATAAACTGGAGATTTGCATGAAAACTTTTGAACAAACATCTCTCGAGAAGACTTCTTAGCAGCTTGCTTCGAATGTCTAAAACCATTTTGTTTAGGACCTACTTTATTTGTGAGCTTCTGGTTACAATTAACCAATAAAGCATAATTAAATACAGACAATGGGCAGCTTTTACTTCCACCTAGGTGTTTTTGAACGATGATGGGCAAAATATCGTCAAGGTTGTGTACTATCTTGTCCTGCCACAGATGCAAGAAATCATCCAGATGACTAAAAACAATAGGGGAGGGAGATGAGAGAAAACTAGAACTCGAGGAATCCACATTTAGATCAGCTTCAGCAATGACACCGCATATTTCCGAAGTAGCTGTTGGAACTTTATCTGCAAGAGCTACTATAGCTTGATCTGATAACACATATCTCAAACTTTCATCATGCAGCCGAGCCTGGAAATTAACACACCAAAGAGTACGTTTAAATATATATAATGAAGTTTCTGGTACATTCTCACCATGGCAGTGAAACAAGAAATGCATACCAAACAGTACATACACTAAAATTTATATATAGATGGCTGTTTCCAGTGTATTCTCGCCATGGCAATTGGTCATAAACGCAAGAAGTGCAAACTATTCAGTAAAAGCAATGAAATTTGGGATAATACGCAAATGGTTGTTTTGGTAGGAAAATATCTAAAATCGTAGTATAGAGCAAGGTTCTAAACCTTGGAATTGAGAAGCACTCGGTGAGACAAAAAATAAGGAGTTTTGAAGGCTCGGAGAGAAATCAGCAAAACTCGTTTTGTATTAAATATATATTAGATACACACATGCATACATAATTCACATGAAAGATAAAAATTACAATATTTTAGTAAAATAAGATACTTTCACTCAACTTTATAAGTTAAAACAAAAGCACAAATCATAGAACAGTTTCAAAGCATATGTAAAATGTAAAAATAAAATTTGACCAACTTTGATTGAGTAAGAACCCAGTAAAGTTGAACTACCGAGAATGAGTTTTAAAACTCGGTCCAAAACTAAGTCAAGTCAATTGTACCAAGTTCTCAGGGAAAACTTGGGAGTTTCATAAGACTGGTATAGAGAACTGCTCAAAATTGTGTAATTCCTTTAGCTATGTAAAGAAGATAACTCAAAGCTGGGGAAGGAGACAGAAGACAAGATGCAGAAGACCAGACAACCTGCCTGGTTGTTATGTCCATTCCATGTTGGAGGTGACTAGCTCCTTCTAACATGATGGCAAAACACCCTAGTCATAAATAACTTGACTTTTAGAATGTTGCTTAAGCATAACTACATATACGGTTACGGAATAAGATCTCAATGCCAATGAATACCACAAATATGTATGTAGCAATTGAAGTTCATTCCAAAGATACTGGTGTAAGACATTTATACATAGACTAGACCTGGCTCAAAACTGCCCACGTCTGCATTTCCTGCTTTGTTCAACAGAGATACGGCCACGAAAACTTTGACGCCCTTTTTGTAATAATGGCAATATATGATATGAGAACAAGAAGTTTTTCATCACCAATGGTTTGCTTGGAAGGACGGATAACGTTACAAGAACATGCTCTATATACATGTTAACCAAAACTAACAGTTGTGAAATTGGCATGCCTGTTTCTATAATAGTTGCTTTTAAAAGTAAGTAGTTATCAGTAATTTAATATTAATGCCACAAAGAAAGAACTAGATTCTGAAAAATCAAAGACAATTTGCACCATCAGATTCTAAGATACAGGTAAAATTGACAGTATTTACATTATTCAAATAGTAATGAAGTAATTCAGAAACTCAAGGCTAAATTTGAAAGGAATGTAAGTACTAACCATTACATCTCTCCATGCACACAACCGTCTCACAAGATCCTCAAACTGTATTGTATGAGAGAACATAAGACATCAGAATGAAGAGCTTTATGCTACAGACCTAAGTTATACTAATACAGAACAAATCAACAAACCTGGCTCTGACAAGAAACTGTAGAGATGCCTCCTTGACTATTTGCATGACGGGATAATATTGATGAAGCAGCAGAAGCTCCAGGAGGAGCTTCAATCTCTTTTGTGTAAAGTTGCATGCAAGTCATATTTGAACGCCGACTAGCCTCGAGAAGAAAATTGAATTTGTCATCGGGGCAAGATGAGTTTTCTGAGACATTTATATATTTAGAAATCTGAAAAGTTTGGCAGTAGCAGTACTTCAAAGACAAGAATTGGCCTATGTATGTTTACATGAATTCATACACTTTGAGGGGACGTTGTCGCTAAAACACTCCTACAATGTTAATATGCTTTTTTTCCATTCTGGTTATCCTAATTCCAACAGAAACAAGACAACAACCTTCTGTCTAATGCATAACATGAAACAGAAACAGAAACATACCAGTATCTTGTTGTTTGAGTTCGTCTATTAAACAACTTGCAATGAACAATAGATAATGGGCATCTGCCCGAGCATACTCCACCATTTCTACTGAGAGTGGGCGTTGTCTCCAGTCTTCACGCTACAGTTCAAATTAAGAACAAACAAGTGACTATATAGCATATATTGACATACAAGCCATGACATTATTTAAAACTGAACATGTATTTCATGCAAATCATCAGACATGAGCGCACAAGAACAACGTCAGTAAGAGGCTTAATTGATGGTATGCCACAATGCCTTGTCTAAACCATTCTCAATCCAGGAAGCGTGAGCAATTCCACTAACATGATGCGCAACTTCACTCTAGGCAAATCCAACTAATATAATCAATAACAAGATATCTTTGAAACCAAACCTGCAACAGTTTGTTTGAGGCCACGTCACAGTATGTTTGAAGCAAGTATGCTAGTGATTTCTGTGGTTTTGACAGCAAGTCACAGGCCTGCAATATCGATATTAATTCAGAACAAACGGTTGTCAATTAATTGGTGGAGGAATATCTCAATAAGCATTCACACAATCACAGAATACTATCAATGACTTTGATATGCAAGGAAAAAGTAGGAACAAGAATGCAATAGCCTTTACCTTTGCAGTATCGAATAAATTAACAACATATATACGGAAGTCCCTCTGTAGCCAGAGAACATCATTATCAGCCCCATGAAACACCTGCACCACAAAGCTCTTATTAATAACAAGACAATGGTTGTAAATTCACATTAGTTTCTCTTCCACTTAAATACTAACAAAAAACTATCGGATATTTAACATTAATTCTAAAAAAAGTACCTTGCATATACTAGGATCAGCAAAAACAGGTTGGAGAATGCCCATAACATCATGCAGTGCAATCGTGTCCACCAAATAATCTTCCTTCTTAGTAGAAATCTGGTCAAATAAAAGACCCGAACAATCCATCACAAACAGCACATCACGAGACACAAACACACTCAACAGAAGCAGCACACAGTACCAATACCAACCTGTATCAAGCAAGTAAACCCTAAAAATGACCTTAAGCTATGTTGTTCAGTGTCAACTCCAAAAACTCTCTCTTCACTCAACACACTCGCCAGCTCCTTCAGCTGCGCCTCCGTCTCGACCCAAACATACTCCTCACTCATCACCAAATCAACACCAGCCGTATCAAACTCGAATTCGAAGCTCGAGTTCTCTATCAAAGAGGAGATCTCCGATTCGTATGGATGCTTGGAAGAATCCTCTGCAACGAAGACCATACATTAACTAATTTCTAAGCTGCCAAACAGAACATCATTATGCGAAAACGAGCTAGAAACTTCACTCCTATAACTTCCTCATAATTTTCCTAAAGTTCTCAGCAGACATAAAATCAGGCGCAGAAGCAAATAGATTTGGAAAAAAAACAAAGAAATTGTACCGTTGAGGTTGGAGGGCTTGAACGGAGAGTAGGAGTTGTCTGCGAAAACGTGCTTGAAGGTGTGCTGTGGCTTCTGCTCGGAGTGTAAATAACACGGAATCTGGTGACGCTTGTCCTTCCGGCGACGGCGGTAGTGGGCGGCGAAGACGACGGACATTGCGGCGAGAGAAGCTATAAGAAACGCGATCTTGATCCTCGATTGTGTCTCCATTATCATCCTGTTTCCGTGAATATTCAAGCTCTGATCGGATCAAAGATTCACTGACGGTACCAAGGAAGAAGGAGCCTCGACTCGAGACCTACAGTACTGAGGGCGCCACGGCTCGAGTTCTAACATGCGCGGGGAGCGTTGTGCGCTTAGGTGGCCGGCGGTGTGTTGATGGGCCGGACCAAAGCCCAACTTGGGTCCAAGTGACCAACTCGACTCAATATGACACGTGGAATCTCCAATAACTTAAGTGTTTTATCATTGGAAAATATTGATTTATGTCGTGAAAATTAAGTGTAATATGGGGTCAAAGGTTCATGTAATCCTAATTAATATTGCAAGACATTTAAGTGATTTAAAAAGAAATAAAATAGATAATTCCACAAAATTATAGTTCGCTGGATATATTTCTCATTCCAATACAATTGAATAAATTTTTATTGTAATAGATGAGTTGATAATTTTCATCATTTCTCTCCTCGGATATAAATAAGCCAAATCGAGTTTAATTCTGTCATTACTCGAATTGACTTAAAAAATAAGTGTTTGACGCGTACTTGGCTTGGACTCGAGTGAGCTTATATAATTAAGCTCGAGTTTGGTTTTAAAACAAAATTAGACCCGAATAAACTCGTTTACATCTCTATAAAGAGAGACCAAAATTGTCGTTTATCATTGAATTTTTATGAATTTTTTAATGCATTTGATTATATGATCTAATCCGTCATGTTGATTTTCAGTGGATAAATAATGAATGTTTATCTACACGACATTTTTCATGTCACGATGTGTTTGACCAAGGTCCAAAATTGAAATTTTTTTAGGTGATCTTTTTCAGCTCTAATTTTTTTGCTATAATTTTTTTCTTTTTGAAATTTTCTGGTTTTAGTTATTTTATAAGATATTAGAAATGTCACTACGCTTACACCTAGTTGAAGATTAATCAAAGATTAATTAGAAATAAGGGGTAATGACAGTTGGCTACACCCAACTATGTCACATTTCAAATTTAATACCCTGACTTCCAGTTTTTCAAATGGCATACCTTAAGTTCAAATACGCGTCACATAACCCAGCATCGTCTGGAGCCAGTGACGGAGGACTGTGAAAAGATGAACTTACCCTTCGAGCTTTGGTTGGAGGAGAAGACGCCACCTGTCTTCCACCTCTGGACAGTGAAGAGTATAGCGCGACACAAAGAGGAGCAGCTATTGTTGAGTTCTTCAGACAACCATTTGGAAAGAAAGAAAGAGCGAGAGTGTGACTGAAAGAAAGAGCGTGATTCATCGAGGACAGAGAACGAAGACGCGATTTGAAGACACGGAAAGAAGACGGCCATGGAATACGAGGTACGTATTTCGAGTTAGGGTTTTTAATTTTTGGACCCTAATTTTCGAATTAGGGTTTGTAATTTTGGGGAA
>JAYMTP010008145.1:0-10356 GCA_036897365.1 Geranium brycei | reverse complement strand
CGGGACAGATGTTCACTGACTTCTGGAAGGACATCTTCCTGTTTGACGCATGTCAAATCATCTGGATAGACATATGTCAGAGAACATGTCATCTAACCAAAATAGGCAATATAATCGTAACTACAGACATGTTCCAATCTGACTCGACCTTCTTGAACGCATTCACGCACAAAGTGATAGCGCGTGTCAATATGCTTGCTTCTATGGTGATGAACTGGATTTTTGGTGAGCATTATGGTAGACTTGTTATCGACCTTTAAACAGACCTCTTCTGGTTTTCTTCCCAGAATCTCAGCACTAAGTCGAGACAACCAGACTCCTTGGCATGACGCAGATGTTGCTGCAATATATTCTGCCTCACATAAAGACAGTGCCACCACCCTCTGTTTCTGAGATGCCCACGTGATCAGTCTCGACCCTAGAAAGAACACAATCCTGTATGCCACCAGCCAAGTCACTGTCACTATAGCCTACTAGCTTCCGTTCCTCTGCTTCTCGACAATATCTCAAACCAAACTGAGACTACCTTGAACATACCTGATGATTCGTTTAACTACAGCAAGGTGCAAAGCTCGTGGAGCCTCCATGTATCTGCTTGCAATCCCAACACTGTAACAGAGGTCATGACGAGTGTTGACTAGATAACGCAAGCTTCCTATCAAACTTCGATAAAGTGTGGGGTCGACGAACTCTCCTCCTTTTCTGCCTTTGCTCTATTGGAGTTTTACTCGCATTGCAATTTTCCAGTCCTGCCATCCTCACAATCTTCTGAGCATAACCTTTTTGGCACAAAGTGATACCTTCTGCACTTTGTTTCACCTCGATTCCTAGATAGTAAGACAAAAGTCTCAAATCACTCATCTGGAATTCTTTGCACATCTCAGACTTGAAGTTTCCAATCTCTGTTTTCGAGGATAAAGCAATGATCAGATCATCTACATATACTCCGACCACTAGAACTGAATTCTTTGAGCTTCTGGTATAAACAGCATGTTCTAAAGCAGCTTTCTTAAATTTGAACTTACAGAGACTTTGATTGAGCTTCTCATTCCAAGCTCTAGGCGCCTGCTTAAGGCCATAGAGCGCTTTCTTTAGTTTCATCACATGGTTGAGCTTCTTGCTGTCTTCGAAACCTGGAGGCTGAATCACATAAACTTGTTCAGCAAGACTACCATTTAAAAAAGCAGACTTCACATCCATGTGATGAACTTGCCACCCTTTCTGAGCTGTCATGGCAAGAAGAAGTCTGACAGTCTCAATTCGAGCAACAGGGGCAAATACTTCATCCTAGTCTATACCTTCCCTCTATGCATAGCCTTTCGCAACCAGGCGAGCTTCATGCTTCGACACCCTGCCTTGTTTGAACACCCACTTCAAGCCTATTGCTTTCATGTTTGGTGGAAGTGTTGACAATTCCCAGGTCTCGTTGTCTCTGATGCACCGGAGCTCTTCTTCCATGGCTTGTCTCCATTTCTTGTCAGCTAACGCTTTAGGAATGTTTGTTGGCTCGTCTGCCTCTGTTTCGATCTCCACTGTCTCATCATAAATCTCAGCCAGAGATCTTAGTCCAACTGGTCCTTCTGGAAACAGAATCGTGGTGAGAGGAGATTCGCCTCCATTATTGTTTGAGATAAGAGATGAAACCCCTTCACCCATGACTGGAACAGGTGCAGATGGAGACTGAAATTGGTCAGAGGTATCGCCAGGCTGAGCCGAGACACAATCTTCTTCTTCAAGTTTCTGTCCACATCCCCAGTCTACACTGAAGACTTCTCTGTTTTGACTCTGATCATACTCCGGATCAGATGACCAGTCCCACCTTGCTTGTTCATCCAAGATTGCATCACTGCTAATCACAATTTTGTTAGTTTTAGGGTTATAAAATCTGTAACCTTTGGTTCCTGCTTCATAACCAAAAAACACAACCCGAGTACTCCTATCATCCAGCTTTTTCACTGTCTTTTCAGTGTTCTTCACAAAAGCCACACACCCAAACACTCTCAGATGACTGATATGAGGCTTCTGCTTGTACCACATCTCAAATGGTGCTCTTGGTGTAGGCTCTGTTTAATAAATACACCGCAGTCATAACTGCTTCACCCCAGGAACTCCTCGATTCTTCATGAGACACCTCGCCATGCCCACGATGGTCTGATTTCTTCTTTCAACCACCCCATTTTGCTACCAAGCCCTTCATCATCACTGAAAATTTTGAACTGACCACACAGGAACTCACCTCCCCTGTCAGTTCGAAGTAACTTTAGTTTGGTCTCTGCCTCTACTTCCAGCCTTATCTTCAACACAGTGAAAGTTTTAAGAGCACCATCTTTGCTTTTTAACAGGGCTGCCCACATGAAACGAGAAAAATCATCCACAGCAAGGAAAAAATATTTATTTCCTGCAGGTGTTTCTGGTGTGAGAAGTCCACATAAGTCAGCATGCATGAGCTCTAATGGCTTTAGAGCCCAAGACATGGATTTTTTTGGGGAAGGCTTTCTTTCCTTGCTTTCCCAGCAAGCAAGCTTCACATCCTCCTGTTGACTTTTCCAGCTTACCAAAACGCACCGTTTTACTCCTTTCGAGATTAAAAACCAACATGCACAACATAATAGAAACAATTTACTCGTCACATATAAATTTATAAGATTCACTTTATTAATTTAATCATACAATAAGAACAATAGTACATAAATATCTCTGAACCTGAACAACTTTTGGTCGCGGGAATAGGTTTCTATCGATGCCAGATAATTCGTTTATTTAAACACGTCTATTACCCTTTACGGACAACAGTTTCATAAAATTCAGTGATGGACATTAACAAATTTAAACTGTGTACTGAGAGATGTCAAAGATAAATAATTTCAACAGAAGGAAAATGGCTAGGGTTTTCAGCTATGGTGGTAGTTCGATTTATTAGGAAGATAAAATAAATCCTAAACGGAAAAGGTAAAAGAAAAATTTATCATTTTCTTACTTGGGAAATATGACTATTTGATAATATAATGGATAATTTCAAATAAATACAGTTGAGTTGACATTATTCTCACACAACTACGTCTTGTAATTGTTTTAGGGATAATTACAGATCAGTATATCCGCCCAAACCTCATTCTAGGATCACTCACTCAAGTTTGAAATTTTTTTCTCGGTCCCCCAAGTTTCATTACGTTACACTTAAATTAAATTTCGTTAGATTTAACTGATGCAATTTGTAAAAAGTAAAAAATGTTCTTGTTGTGTAAGTTCCAAAAGTATAATTATCAGTAAATGTGAAAATACTATTTACCCTCACTTCGATAATAATTATCAGTAAAAATAAAATAAACTACTCAAAATTTTGGTGTTTTTTATTATGGACTAATAAAATTTAAAGACGATTAGTTATAGGTTACTGCAGGACCAATGGGGTGACGACGAAGTTCAAAAATTAAACTAGCAACCACGAGTGCTAGACCGACGACTTAAAGTCAATCCAAGTTCAACAATCAGTTAATCAAGCATGCATAAAAATAGCCTATGTGATGTCCCAAAATCCAACGCACAAAAATGTGTGTTGCCTTTCGGGACTCCCGACAGTGTACCAGTCACAAGTAATACATGAAACTAAGTTTACGACCCCGAGTTTATCGAACCCAGAGGACAACTATACTTAATTCTAGCCACTTGAATTTAATTTTAATAATTAATCTCATTCGATCGAAGTTTTGAGTGATCAAACAGGTGATAAGCATGCAGATTATAAGAATAAATTAATAAATTATAATCAAGCAACGGGTCGAGTTAATAAACTATAAGTAATAATTTCGGGAAATAAACTAAATTAATAATTATGCTTGGTGATGGTGCTAACTAAGTAGGCAACAAGAACTTCTAATTCACCTAAAATCCCCTTTCAGACAGATAGAAGACATACAACTAATTTACGGTAACCAACTTATCTCTAGTGATGATTTAACCGGCTAGTTGGCATTAAGCTTTGTGAATTCTCGGGATCTTTTGGTGTGTGTCACATGTGGATGCTACTACCGTGTTAACCAACCTATCTCTAGTGATAATTTAAACCTGGTTTTCATTACTAAGTTCCATTTACTAATTCCACTATCTCATACATTAATAAACTAGATCAATCAGATGCAATTAAGAACAAGAAGCATTAAGCTCGGAAATAATGAAATCTCCCTCCTCGGTGCTACAAGCATAAAATAATTAATTACCTAAAATTTTCTAATTAAATTTAATATTTCATTGCCTCATATCCCTGATAAATTAGCTTAATTTGTTCATAATTCATTCATGCACACATACTGTTCATGAAGATAATTCATACAAATAATTATGTTTAATTAAATTAATTAAACATTGATAAAAAATTTCATATGCAGATTGTAAACAAAGAATAATTATAAACGTGAATTGAGATTTAATTCATAAAGAAATTGAGATACAACAGAAAGAGGAATTGAGAAAATAAAACCCGTAATCAATCCTCAATTCATGAGAGTTTAATACATGTGAAGGTTGAAGCTTCTCAAATTATTCTTCCTTAGCTTGTGAACTGGTTCTCTGGAATGGCTTCTGAATCTCATGGGAAGGCTCTCTGACACAGATGCAACTAGACGCAAATTGGGAATTGTAATTCTGATTTAAAAACTGTCTATTTCGTCTAATGCGTCGACTTCTTTTATAGTTGCGTTTTAGGGGTCACCACGGACCACGGCGAATTGTCACGGGACCATGAAAACCCTTAATGCTTCATTTTTCTCGCATATGTTTCGTCCACGACTGCCTGACGTTGACTGAAATAGAGGCCACGGAATGGCCACGGGCCTTGACGAAGGCCACGGTAAAAAAATATTTCCGCTCAAGCTTCGGTCCACGTCTGCGCACGTTCTGAGTGGGTCAGTGGCCACGAGGCGTGGCTATTTGGCAACTTGCCGCAGAATGGTTGCCTCGGTTGATGGTCACAAGGTTGTGACCCTCGGTTTGCCACGGGAGGATGGTCATGGACCGTGGCCCTCGACCACGGTGGGGACCAAATTTGGGCTGCTTCTTGTGGGCTTTAAGGCCTGCTAGCCTGCCACGGAGGTGGCCCAAGGGTTCGTGGCCGTTGGGCACTGGCCAGACTCAAAAAACACCCAAAAAAATGGCCCAAATTCTACACAAATTAGTGAAGGGACCGGTAAAGCGAGAAATGGACATTTGTGGATAAAATGCAACTTATGGGAATGAAAGCATAGCAAAATTGTTGGGAAAAGGTACTTAAAAAGTGGTAAATTTAGCACGTATCAACATACCCACACTAGAACTTTTCTCGTCCCGAGAAAACCAAAGAAAAAATAAGCACAAGCGTCGATTTTAAACCCCGGGTTCACCCCGATAGGAGGAGTTCGACATCTCTTGAGGGTTTTTAGATCGGACTACCCACAAATCCGCTATATAAGCAAAAAGATAGAAATATGGACTCAGGATGCTGAAAACAATTATTCGGGAATTCAGACATGCAAGATAGTATAATTTCTTCACACTTATTAAATGCGACAAATTAAGACATGATTATAAATATAAGAAGCTTAAAATGACGTATGCGAAATAATAAATGCTAAATAAAATACCTTTGATCCCTACTAAAAACAATGTTTGCTTTGGACATTACCCCTGCTTTATAAGATGGTTAGAGTTCATATGCTATTTAGAGACGCCTGCTCCACTAATCGTAGGGAATATAATGAACTTAGTAGATCTATTTGTAATGCTTTAGTGGTTTGTAAAGTTGGCTCGAGCTAAAGGTGTGGAAGGATAATCAAAATAAGCTCATAAAAGTTGCATCATGACTGATTGTTTCTCCATACATTTCCTAAATACTCGAGTCGATTATTCCACCAGGACTCCAAATTATTCACGAAAAATTTCCAAAAATCACAAACCCGCTGTTGGCTCATCAGACTTAACCTTTTTCTTCGAGCTTTCCAAATTACATAAATGATTGCTGGATGCTTCTTTTGTGCTCCAAGTTTCTACTTTAAATATACTTTTGAGAGAGATGTACATTTATTATCTTTCTTTTTTATATTTTTTTTCAAAAGCAGCCCCGAGCACCTGAATTAAGATGTGAGCATGCACACAATTTTACAAAAATTATTCTCGAAAAATTATGAACCCGACAAAAGTGTCTCAATTTTTCAGTATAAAGTCTCTTCAACATTCTCGTAGCAAGTAAATCATGACGCAAGGGTAGAAAAAACAGAATTATTTCATAAAAGGGCACATTGGCTAAAATATTAAGGGTTCATAAAAACAGGTTGTTTGGCTCGGATTGGTGATTATGGAAAAATTAGTACGTGTAGGCAATAATTTTGGCTCAAACGCAATAAAGAAGACCAACTGATTACTCAACACATTTATTCCCTATTCTACTTCGCCTCGAAGGAGTGTCTAATTAATTATAGAGACAATTTATTTCATAAAGCAGTTTGAGGTTCTCTACTACAAAACTTATAACATGTGACAAAGATATAAAATTTAAAATTTCTTATCAAGCATGCAAAACATTGATCAACATATAAATAAAAAAATCATTTAAACATTGCAACACAAAAATAAAAATTTCATAATCGAAAACTATCTTGCAAAATCTCAAAAAAATAATTCATGCATATTCAAGCAATTTTGATCAGTAATTCATTTTATAATAAATCCTGCAATTAATAAAAATTAAATCATGCAAGCGGTAAATTACTCAAACATAATCATGGATATTCAGGATAAATTCCAAACTACATTATAAATATCAAATGGTTAATTTAACATTCATATGATAAGCATAAAGCAGGATACATTTTACATGCATCGAATAACTAAAAATTCAAGCTCGTCGTAATAATAAATCGTCACAAGGCCTAACATCCATGGTTAAGGGTTTTTAGCCCATCACCATGGTGCTTAAAAGAGAATTCATCAATTACAAATCAATTTAAGAAAAGAGGAAAACAATCAAACCTTAAACTCTTGATGGAGTTGGAGACTTATACGATCCTCAATTGGTTCGCATGTGATGATTCCTTGTCTCCTTGTTGAAACCAAAGGGAAATGGAATAATGGTGAATGGAGCTCCCCAAAATCGTCATGGAGCAGAGCTGCGTCGAAAGTGAGAGAGATCCCGAAAATTAGTTATGGAAGTCGTTTTACAGGCGATTTTCGGGCATGTGACATCAATGTGACGTTCGTCACATGAACGTCACACAACCTTCACAACAACGTCACAAGTTTCTGACTTTTTTGGGGCATGCGACGTTTTTGCGTGACGACTGTCACACAAAACTTCACACGGTCGTCACATGCATTTTCGCACTCTTCCAGACGTCAAATACAAAAACTTCCTTCATAAGAATTTGTTCTCTTTTCGTTCTCTTCAATTTAGACATAACATTTGCTCAATTTGGACTTTGGATGTGAAAGGTTTGACACTCGCAAGTATGATGCTCTGCAATTTCGATTGTGCAGATTTTCTGTTTTGGTGCTACCTTTAACTCTGTTTTTAGCTCATTTCTATGAGAATTAGAGAAAACTTCTTTATAGAGATTTGTAGATCAACGAGTTATTTTCGATTTGATATAACTTTGGGTCACATCAGATTAAATATGAGAAAATTGTGCTCCGTGACTAATTCTACTGTGATGCTAGTCTATTTTGTTTTATTTTTAACTGTTTTCTTCACAAATGTATCAAACATACCCGAAGACGTAAAGTAGTACAAAAGATTCTAAATAGCCAGATAACGAGAAAAATTTGACACTGAATACAAATAAAGAGTGTCGATTTAGGCGCCGAAAAAACCCACGTCAAATGGCAAAGAATATCCTTAACCAAGCACCAAGCAATTAAGGACGCATTGCGGCAAGTAATGGAAATGAAAATGGAACATAAGATAACACAACTATGATAGGGATGAAGAAAAATATAATGCTTTAATAATATTGCGAACAGAACATATGCACGAGGTACATGATGCTATGATAATAGTATACTTTTTGTTCGATACACTAGGAAAGCATTTTCACATCAAGTTGAGCACGTTTTGAAACAATATACAGTGCCAAACTTGGGTACTAACAAACAAACCTATAGTTGGAGTTGGGTCTTGATAAGCTTCACATAGCCATGTTTCCATGGCTGGCCTTAGGTCACATGATACCGTATCTAGAGCTCTCCAAGCTCTTTGCTCAAAAGGGTCATCGCGTCTCCTTCATCTCCACCCCTAGAAACATCCTCCGCCTCCCCAACTCTCACAACCCTCTCATCACCTTCGTCCCTCTCCCTCTCCCTCGAGTCCAAAACCTTCCTCAAACCGCGGAGGCAACCTCGGACCTCCCCTACCACCTCGTACCCTACCTCAAGGAGGCCTTCGACGCCCTTCGCGAACCCGTCACAAACTTTCTAGAAGCTTCCAGACCCGACTGGCTCTTGTTCGACTTCGCCCCCTACTGGCTCCCCCCCATAGCGCGTGACCTCCGCGTCCCCAGCGCCTTCTTCAGCATATTCATCCCTCAGGTCTTGTGCATGGCCAAACCCGCATCGTCCTCTTACGTGATCGACGGTCCACTCGATTACACGTCGCCTCCCGGGTGGGTCCCCTTCCCGACCAACGTCGCCTTCAAGCTCTACGACGTCCTCAGGATCCCCGACTCCCTTCTCGGCGGCGACGGAGAAGCCCGCGTCTCGGACGTCGACCCGACGGAGCGGGTGCTCAGGTGGTGCGACCTCATCGCCGTGAGATCGTGTTATGAGTTCGAGCCCCGGTGGCTGGAGCTCCTGCGCCGGCTCCAGGGGAAACCGGTTGTCCCGGTCGGGCAGCTCCCGATGATGATTGGACGTCGTGACGAAGACGAAGATGATGACACGTGGTGATGGATGAGGGAGTGGCTCGACCGGCGGGAGGAGCGGTCGGTGGTGTACATGGCGTTCGGGAGCGAGGTGAAGCCAAGTCAGGTCAATAGATTATTATTTTTTTGAATTACAACATATCCTAAATTTACCTTTTAAACACTTCCTCACCTTGATTATAATGGAGTTAGAAACTAAAACTTCTCCGCTATCGTTGCAGTGTCCTCTGAGAACAGGTTGTTAAATTATATTATATCACCTAATGTTTTTTAACTTTAATACACAATCGAACGCTAATGAGTCTTAATATTAATGGGTCTTTATGTAATATAATTGAGCTCACGGAGATAGCCCTAGGGTTGGAGATGTCGGGGCTGTCGTGAAAGATCTCCGATGGTATAACTCCAAGAACAAAGTTAAAACATACAAATAATGAGGAGAAGAAACAAAAGCAATATGAACACAATGTAAAAGCAATAGAAATGAAACACGGGCAACACTTCTTTAATGACAATTGAAAGAGCAATATAAACTATTATTACTCAATACACTTATGCTATGGATGTGCTACGTATGTATAGTAACAAGAAGCAACAACAACTAACTAATAATAGAGAACATGGCATTTTCATATGGCCTTATCTTAAGCCAACTACTCATCCTATCTTGACCATGACTAATGCTTAGTATGATCACTTCATACACTTAAATAATTAGGAAATATAATAATACTTAATTAATATGACAAAATTAATTCCAACAAAATCTTCTAAAGATTAATCCAGGATTAGTCAGAAACTAATCAGACTAAAGAATGAATTGAGATTAACATAAAATAGTCAAGAAATTAATCAAATAGGTCTAAACTTTTTAGAACAATGACCTATAAACAAACATTACACACAACTATACTTAATATTTGGCTATCAGTTTGAAGTAGAGGTTCATCAACATGTATATACAGTGCCTAAGCTAGCATTGATTACACAACTGACTCTACTGATATTCATGTTTGCAACATATATAAGCATCTGTTTCCATATATATGTGACACACAATATCTCTCATGAGTTTATACAAGTTGAGACTAAATATATATAATGTATTAATGCTTTAATTACTCAACATATAGTGTTCATATATATATATATATGGAGCATAGACATGTGACTACATTGATGATTGAGTTGATTAGCTAATATAACTTGTTTGGGGGAACCATTGTGCATCAATATGTGCTGCTTCCTTCAGCCATTCTTCCTGATCCAGATTCATCAACTGATCCATCATATGAGTGTAATCCTCATAGGGAACACTTTGAAGAGCATCATCAACTTTCAACTGATCAACATCACCTGCACCACTGCACATGTCCTCTGATACAACCCATCCTTGCTCTTGCTCTTGATGATGACTTGTTGTTTGTTCAGGAACATCTTCCTGCAGCCAACCTTGTATTTCTCCAGCCGACAG
>JAYMTP010008144.1:0-10357 GCA_036897365.1 Geranium brycei | reverse complement strand
TCAGTTTATTATTATTTATTTTCTAAAAAAAGTTATGTTTTAAAAAAAGTTTAAACTATTTTTAAAATTTTTAAATACAAGAGCATTTTCGTCATTTCTAAAAAAACTTAATTTATAAGGGGCCTTTCAAAAAAATTAACGGAACGGGGTTAAGTGAGACTTTTGTGAACCTAAGAAGTCTCAAAGTTAGCATTTATAATTCGGGAGATGTAAGTGGGACTTTGAGAAATCTAGGGTGATATATGTGGAATTATCCCTTAATTGAATTTGTTTTGACTAATGGCTGTTTTGGAGATTAGTAAAAACAAATGTGTTGTGTTTAATTCATCTCTCTAAAAACATACCAATAATAACTTTTAATTAAGATTATGAAATAATTTGTCTATAGTTCTCATTGTTTACCACACGTTCTCTTAATAATTTACCCTTGCAATAAATAAAGTAGTACAAATAATTCCATTTGAAAATGGTCAGTCGTGTCGGCTGCAAAAAAAAGAAATACAAAAAGAAAGCCACAAGAAATAGGCACTCACCAATCACTCGTTCTCCCATATTCCTTCCTGCTGGTTCCTTCACACATCCAAGTCACAATAACAAGCTCCAATTCACATCTTCTATAGATCCGTACGCACTCAATTAATCAACCTGAGAACATTCTGGATCGGGAATGGGGAATTGCATGTTGATGAAAGGGTTCGGGGTGGTTGAGGTCCAAGAAATGGTAAAAGTGATGACGTCAAACGGCGGGATCATGGAGCTGTACGCGCCCATCACGGCGGAGCGCATCACGAGCGAGTTCCCGGGGCACGCCATCTTCCGCGGCCCCGACCACCTCCCCCTCCTCCACTCCGACCACCTCTCCCCCGGAAAGCTCTACTACCTCCTCCCAATCACCCACAAATTTAAATTAGGAGATGGTTGCAGTCGACCCCACAACAACAACACCGATCTCATCAACACTCCCTACAGGATGTCCTTCGACAAGCACAGGCTGTGGAAGAGGTCGGAGGCTGCGGAGGAGTTCCCCAGGCAGTACGGGGCGGGGGTGTGGAAGGTGAAGCTGGTGATATGTCCGGAGCAGCTGTCGGAGATACTGTCGCAGGAGGCTCGCACGGAGGAGCTCATTGAGAGCGTCAGGACGGTCGCCAAGTGCGGTAACACCACGCCGCGCCTCTTGTCCACGGTCAGTTCCGATCAGTGGAGTGTCAGTAGCGGTTGGAAACCTGCTTCCGAGAAGCTTTCCCGGTAGTACCATACGACATGTATATTAGTATATATTATTGTCACTCGTTTTAAATTAATCAAATTTCCTGTTTTATTTTTTGGGTAGAAGAATTATTTGTCCGTAGAATTTACATAGAAACCTTTATAATTTTCCTCGGTTCTTTAATACTCACTTATTCTCCTATATTTGGTGACACACAACTGTAAGACGGTCTGTGGTTCGGTTTTGAGTCAGTTCAATTTGGTTTTGAAACAAACTGATTAATTTGGTTTGATTCGGTTTGGTGCGGTTTTGTGTCGGTTCAGTTTGGTTTTGAATCCATCGATCGGTTCAATTTGGTTTGGTATTAAACATGACGGTTTTTGGTTTGGTTCAGTTCGTTATGAACCAAATTTCATGAAGTTCTCATGTTTTAGACTGTTTTGACTTATTATTTGACTTGCCAATTTTTGGTTGGATTTTCTATGAACCGATTTTCATAAAATTATCACATTTTAAGCTGATTTTGACTTATTATTTGACTTGTTTTTGTTTGCCTAATATTTTTAAACCCAATTCATAAGGATCGATGACTTAAATTGATCATTGTATCCAAATTGATCGGTTTATGATTTGGATCGGTTCTGTTTTTTATAATTTATATTTTATAAACTAAAACCAAACCGATAGATTCGATTTGATTCAGTTTTAAACCGATACTTTCAATTACTTTTTAGGTCGGTTCAATTTGATTTGATTGATTCGGTTATTTTTGGGTACCTCTGTGCTGCTGTGCAAGTGAATTAATATACACATTCCTCTACTGCTTAACGTAGCATTTCCATTTTTTATAGTAGCTATAGGTAATGCAATAGTATATATATGAGAATGGAATAAAGTGAAAAGAATAATAATAAACGAAAGTAGTGAGGGAGAGTGAGAATACTTGTATTTCACTATATCTTATTTCACGCCTTAGTTAAAACATATTAAATGTTCCACTATCTTATATTTCATGCCTAATTAATCACCTAAGATGCCAACTAACACGTACCACTAACACAAATTAATTAAGCATCTTGTACCTACGCAGACATATCATTATTCCTCCCAAAGAATAGCGAATCAGTCAACCAACATGTAGTAAATCGGTCAAGATATTTTCTACCAACTAAATTATCAATTAATCAAAGAATCTGTGTACTGATAAATATCATATCATTGACTCTTCAAAATGTTGACATATATATGGTGCAATATTGAATTGTAAACTTCCCGGCCCCAGTCACACCGGGAACAATTTAAGTACATTTCGCTTCCTTCGTAACAGTAGTGATTGTAATAGTTGAGAATTGTCATTTTTATAGGATATTGGAAAAGCAATTCATAAAAAGCATGCACGGTTGTGTCAAGATTTAAAGATAAAGTTTACTTGACATTGTAAGTGATACATATATTTTATGTAATAAGTATAAAGTTGTTGTCTTTAATTATCAGAAAATGTTATAAGAAAAGAAATAAAGTTTTGTCCATTTTAGTTTAGGTATAGTATATATTATGATTTAACAACTTCCTTTGTGGTGCCAAACTCAGTGGTGGATCCAAAAATTTTTGAGAGGATCAAACATTTCTTATTGTTAATTGCGTCAACATTTTAACGAGTTGATGAAACTTCATAGGTTTTGTATTTGGTTCAAGCTCTAGCCGAGTCAAGCTGAGTCTGACTCTTGTAATGAACGAATCAAGTGGGCTCAATCTTTCAAACACACGATAGTTTTGTGAGCATGTCCACTTACAATATATGTCGCTTAAGGAATAAGGAATAAGGAATATTAATATCACTTATATAACAAGGGACATAAATTTCTCGAATCACATCTATGTATGTAGTTTAGATTAGGGAAAATTGTAAAAAGTCTCCATTTACTATGTTTTTTTGCACTCTCCCTTCGTTGTGTTTTTGCAAAATCTCTCCCTCATTCATGTTCAAATTTGCACTGTCTGTGCAAATTCGTGAAAATTAACGGAAATGTCACTTAAGTGTTGGACGTTTAAGTTAGCACGTTTAGGGGTAGGCATGGGTCAAAAATCGGGCCAAACCGGTCAAGAATCGGACCAGGCCAGACTCAATGGTTCTCCATTTTAAGAACCAGAATCGAAACCGTTACCCACAGTTCCCAGTTCTCTGCTCCCGATTCCGGTTTGTTCGGATGCGGTCTCCGGTTCCGTTGCCAAAGTGCCCACCCATAAACACGTTTGAGTTAACACTTAAGCGACACTTCCATTAATTTCACGGATTTGCATAGACAGTGCAAAAATAAACATGAGTAAAGGAGAGTTTTTGCAAAAATGAACATGACTGAAGAAGAGTTTTTGCAAAATACAGTGAAGGAAGAGTTTGTGCAAAAAAAAAACATGGTAAAGGGAGATTTTTTGTAATTTTTCCTTTAGGTTATGCACCAACCCAACATATAGACATAAGGGTGTATGCGTTGACCAGGTGTTATAAAAATTGTGAGATTTATTTTGAGCCACCATGTGTTGGATTTGGACTGATTTTAAGGTGATAATAAACATATGAAGATGAAGTTCTTCATTGTCAATTCTCTGGTTCGTCGGAGAACAGAGTAGAGCCTTTTATGGCCAACTCTTCTGCCCATACCTTCTCACGTGGTCTCAAATCTTGCTTTGGAGTCGCCTGAATGCGCTAGAGACGAAGGACAAGCGGTGGGATTGGAAATCGATAAATCATGGTTGATGAACCATTTATTTTAATTTTTTGTAATTAAAATTGAACCGATTCAATTATAAGTCTTAAACCATATTGACCTAGTTCAATTATGGTTTCGGAAACCAATAGTAGTTTAGGTATTTTATGAGTTTTAGAGGTAGATCTTCATAAAAAAATCATAATACTAAAAAGAAAGACAATTAGTTAAAATATGAAAGTGCTATTTCGAAATAATTAAATTTAAACAAAGTGTCATGATTCCTTATTAAAGTGTAGGGGTATTTGGGTAATTATCATAAAGTACGAGCATTTTGATAATTTGGTAACACTTGGGGGTATTTCAGTTCAGTGTGTTTTGGTCTTTTTACAACACTAACACTATTTTGATTATTTCGAACCACTTGGGGGTATTTTGGTAACTTCTTAAAAATAATATTTATTACATATTATTCCGTAATTTTAGATTATGAGGAAAGATAAGAAGAAAAAACATTAGTGGATTGATGGGTTGGTTTTTGGGAGCAAAGTCTAGATTGGAAGGGAGAAATCATCTTGTGCACAACATACGTCGTCCATTCCTAGGGACGACAAAAATTTTCACTTCTCGGGATGGCGAGTCGGTTGCATTGTGATCATGCTACTCCTCCTTCTTCCCATGTCATATGAACATCAAAGAGAAGCCATGGTTAAAGCACATTACGAAGCACACAATCATTGCCACCAAGGAATCTTCAGTCTAGCCAAAGCTCCATGGCAACACAAAACTAGGCGATAAATTCAAACCCTCAAAGGAGCAAGATGAGGATAATTTTGATTCCAATTAATTTTGTCGTAATAGTTCGACGTCCTTACATATGGTAAGGATATAATTTTAAATTTCAATTTTATTTATTGCAATTTTATAGGAATTAGTTGTCATTTAATTTCAACTATAAATTAATTCAGGTTGAATACTCTTAAATATGTCACATTATCACATGACTACATCTAGAATATTTTGTATTAGGGTGACTACCCATCATTTTCAGTTTTGTCACTTTTGGTCTTTCTGTCCATTTCCATTAGATTTCAACATTTTTAGCATATGAAATGACTAAAATACTTTTAAACTGTAAACGAGTTATTAGATTTAGATTGAAAAGAACTAAATGCCTTTAACTATTCATTTAATTTTCGAAATATTACCCCCTCATTTGTCATGATCTTTTTTTTAATAATTAACTCTCATGGTTGAATGCAAATTCTAGTGCTTTTTAAAGTTTTGTTCGCTGCCCTTTTAAATAACAAAAATTGAAAACTCAAGTCATGTTTTAGAAGAGAAATTGCAGAAGCCTAAAACTTGCCACTTTTCAGTGACCCAGACTATGGAACAAAGAGTGAGGGTTGGATTTTGAAAACTATATGGGCCATGATGCGGGGGTAGTTGGGCTATGGCTTCTCTGAATCGATTGTGGCTATGGCTTCCCTGAATCGTTTCTCATATCCGAGATTCAAGAATTACTTCGTCTTCCAAATAATCGGCGCCGGAGACTTGAACACGTACTCGAACGCTTTGACGAAACTCGCGATTCACAGTCCGATTCAGGGAAGGGACGTGTTTGACCCTCCTGTTGCCGTTGTCGGGATTTTCAGGCGCAGCTCCATCGCCGTTTTTCAGCTTCCTCGTCGCCGCCATCACAGCCGGATCTAAGACCCGAAAATCCTTGGTGGTCGGGGAAATCTTCGACAAACCATATCTAATCGAATACCCACATCCTCGCCTGCGGGATAACCACCTGTAAAAAAACAGATTTGAAATTTTCTCTTACCATAACAAACCAAATCTGTAATTTTTTTTTGTTGATGGAGGGAGTTGGAGATTAGGATGAGAGAGGAATAAGAGTACTGATTTGTTAAGAGAGAGGAGAGACGATTAAGAGGAGAGGGAGAGAGACGAGAGAGAATGGGTGAAGGGCACGTCTACAAAAGTTAAATGAATAGATAAGGATATTTAGATCTTTTCAATTCAACTCTAATATCAACTTAAGAGTATTTTAGTCATTTCACATGTTAAAATTTGACGGACCGATCAAAAGTGACAAAAATAAAAATAATAGGTAGTCACCTAATACAAATATTTTAGGTGTTGCCACGTGATAATGTAACATATTCACAATATTCATCTGGAATTATTTATTTTTTTTTTTTTATCGTTTATGACATTTCATTATATATTCAACTTGAACTCCTTAAATGTGATTTTTTCTAGCTTTGTTTCACACATACAACTAGAGCAGAGCAAATTTTTCTGCCAACTCAGAACAACTCGCCCTAATCTGCCCGATAGGAGGCCCATTCCGGTGCGATCCGAACGGATAACGGATAAAAGAAAAATCTAACCTGAATCTATGTGGGCCGGTTTACGGGTTGAAGGGTCTGAACCCACTCCAACCCGGCCCAACCCGCTGCCAGCAACAATCAAGCCACACCACATCAACCCAGGACCAGCCCAGCCCAAGCTTTTGTAAGATAACTCATGGTTCTCCGGTTGCAATATTTTAAATTTGAGAAATGTGTGGTCAATTAATTTTAAGATTTAGCATTTTGTTGGGCTTTTAAAATGCTTGAAGTTTGCTTCAAGGTCTGACAGTATAATTGTGAATCATTAGAGCTCATAAAAGGATGTTATTTTGTAGACAAAAAAAATGAAATCCATCAAAAATTAGTATGGTCATTTAATTTTAATTATAATTTAGTCCCATATAATTCTCGTTTTATTTCAAAATTATATAAAAAGTAATAATTATCTAAATTACTATTATCAACATGATCTCTATCGTTTATGGCATTTACAACATATATATTCCACTTGTACCCCAAGAATGAGGCTTTTTTCTTTCTAGTTTTGCTTTAGGCATACCGGCTAATTTTTAAAGTAAATATATCAATTTTAATACTAGCAAACTTTAAAATCATGATTAAATTCGATTTATCAAAACATAAACTATGTCTCAACAATCGCGGTAGAACAATAATATGATGCAAATCAAGCACATGAGATGAGCGGTGAGAAGAGTCTTGTCTTTTTTTTAAATTTCATATTGATTGATGTTGATTTAAAATCAATGTTCAAAAGCCTTCATAACGAAAATTGTTATTTTAAAAAATCTATCAATATTGGATTTTTGGCATTACACTAGGGAAGCTACACATAAGGAGAAAATAATGCCGTTCCTAACAACATTGTGCGTTACGATGCCCTACAGACATTGACGATAATGTGTGACAGTAATTAAAGGCAACGAACATGGTACACTGCCATATTAATGGCAGCAAAATATTGGTATGTGTGTTGCCCTAATTATAGCAGCAGACACAGAACGCATTGCTTTCGTAATGACAACTAAGCTATTGTCTCCGACACCATTGACGTAGTGGGTAAATAAAACAAAATTACAGGTTTTGAAATTGTATTCCAAAACCTGTTTTGGAAGAATTTATTGGGAATTATATTGAACTTAAAGTTTAAACTCAAAGGATTACAATCTACGTTTCAATGTGAAAACATCATAATAATGAACAACTAAGAGGAAATGTAATTCTTATTAAGGTTTTCCACCCTTTCAATGTATATAATAATCACAGTAGAAATACTTATATTCATAAACCTTAAACTATCCAATGCCAACTCAGCATCTAAACACTGATTTGGCGCAATTATTTGGTAATTATTGAATCAATAAATAAGTCATTATGGTATTGATTGAATTAATAAGTAGCTAATCGTGCGCGTCCAATGGCTCTGAGGCAGTTTGCAAGTTCGTATCCCTCTTTATTTTGTACCTGATTTGACTTCTACATACATATATGCATGCCTTAGGCAAGTATATACTTAATTCTGGATTTAACCGGTTAATTAATTTAACAAGAGTTAGGTAGTAACTTGATCACCAGGTCTGCAACCATACCTTACAACTACCAAAACTATATGTCAACAAGGACTTAGGCTGAGAGTGCCTCTATGGGAGTCTCCATGTCAGCTTTTGAGCTACCACATCAGCACACCCACTCTTTGGAGGCACTCACTTTTTGGAGGCCACAACAAAGTGCCTTCTATTTATATTATTTAATTCAACGACACTATTTATATATAATTAAATATTTCAACATTATTATTCATTTATAATTATAAAAAAACAAGCTACTTTATTATAACACGAATATGAAAAACACAATTTATAAAAGAGAGGTATATATAGAGACAATAAATTTTAAATATACTCCATAAATATTTTATTTTTTTATTATCAATGGACATATTATATATTTATCAAATATGAGAGGTATGTATAGATAGAATAAATATTAATTATAATCCATGAATATATTTTATTTTTTATTATATTAATGGACATATTATTTATTTATCAAATATAAATCATGATATTATATATTTATGGTATTATAAATTTATGATTTTTAAAAAATGGTATATTACCTATTTATCAAATATGAGTAACACATTATTATATATTAAAAGTGTGAGTCTTTTCTTTCTCTCTCCTACCCTCTGCACTCACTCCTCTTTTCAACCCTCCCTCCACGTCACCCACTTTTCAATAGACTCATTGTTGTGGCTGTCACATGGCAGCACTCGGAGTGTCCACTCCCTCCCCACTCTCTTGTTGTGAACGGTCTAACGTGTTTTGGCTTCATCTCTATAGAGGTGAAGTAGGTTGAACTTGACGGAGCAAGAGTCTCCTTTATTAGGGTTGCTCGAAAAAAATGAATTGATCCAAAAATAACCGAATTGAATAGAACATACTTATACGGTTCAAACTAAATTAAATTGAACTCTACTGGTTAGGTTTTGTTTATAAATTTGGAATCAATAAAGAATCGAACCGAAGCAAAAGCTGATTAATTTGGACACATGTCTCATTTGAAGTAATCAAATTTTATTAATTTGGTCCAACAAAAAATAAGTCAAATAAAAAGTAAGATCGACCCATAACGTGAGAATTTCTTGAACATTAGTCTAAATAAAATCTGACCGAAAATTAGTCACTTAAATAATGAGTCAAAATGACATAAAACACGAAAATTCCATAAACTTTAGTCCATAAAAAAATGAACCGTGAAAAGCCCCACCCATTGCACACCTCATGCACCCAATAATTTTTGCATGACTAATCTAAATACAAAGAATGCTTTAACCTTTACTATACTAAATCATTAATCATAAAAGTAGACTAAAATCGTAATTTCCTCAAAATACAGGACTACAAGTTCATAGATAAGTGAGGGGAGACATGTCCGGAAGGGGGTCAACGGTGGATGGGCAGAAAAGCTCCGGCGAATAACTTGTTGCGGGAATGGTGGTGATCGGGGCAGTGAGAGTAGATGGATTGGGATGGGGCTTATCGGAGGTAGGGTCGGAAAACTCTGGTGATTTGCTTTCTACGGTTTTGGTTGGTTGGTAGATCGGTACTAGGAGGGAACCGGAGTTCTCTGGCGTTAGCGGGCAAATTTATGCAAGCATACCAAACTAGGGGGTCTTTGATTTCTTAAGTTTCAATACGCCACCTGGGTGTAGGGCTGGGCACGGTTCTGGAAGCGTTCTGAACCGGCCAGAACTGGAGTAATCGGTTCTCTATTTTGGAGACCCAAAACCGGACCCAATTTTTAGATATTGTCTGGTTATGGGTCCAGTTATCCGGTTGGGTTTTCGGTTCTACCCAATTAGACCCGATTAATGAGTGATAGTGAGATTTAGGGTCTAGTTCTCCGGTTTGATTTCCTGGTTATGCCTAATTATACCCAATTATTGTGATATTCGTACATTGTTCCATTTATGAGCAAAATTATACATAATTAAACATGTTTTTAGGCAAAAAAAACTCAAATTGAAACTACAAAAAATACAAATTAAAATCTCATGAACCGGCTATTCAACAGTTCTACACTCATAGAACTGGACCCAAACCGAATTGATTCAATTCTCAATTTTTAGACCCAAATCCGACCCGATACCCACATTTTCGGTTTTTCGATTATGATCTGATTTGGATCTCAGTTCGAATCCGGTTTTGGGTAAAATATGCCCACCCCTACCTGGGTGTCCCATTGGGATCGGTACTGGGAGGAAACATGGGGTCTTTGGTGTCGATGGGTGAATACCGTTAAGCCCAATGAGTGGGGAGGACTTGAATTTACTCTCCAACTGGAGAATAAATTCAAGTACTGACGAGTAAGATGTTTTGCTTAATCGTTAGATTCGAAATCCTCAAAGATGGAACAAATCGGGACAAACTGGAGAATCTGTCCAGTACTGACGAGTAAGATGTTTTGCTTCAGACGGTGGTCTTACAGTCCGAATTGGGTTTGGTGCAAAACATGAAAGTCGTAGAGAACTGGCTGAAATTTACTCTCCAACTGGAACC
>JAYMTP010008143.1:0-10357 GCA_036897365.1 Geranium brycei | reverse complement strand
CTTCTTAAAATTCACTTGTTCTCATGTCCGTATAATCGGCATGATTGAAGTTGTTTTGCACCGTCGTTGTTCGACATAGATGTTTGCTTTCCTATTATTCTTACTTCACGTGCAAGACTTGTGTTACACAGTTTGCACGTGAAGGGGAGTGTCAAAATAGTTAATCAAATTAAGGTTTCCTATTAGTATTGTATTTCCTAGTCTGGTTATTTCCTATTGTTCCTTATATAAAGGAACCACCTATTGTAATTCTTAATCAAGCTATTCTCAATAATATTATTATATTTTAGAAATTCATCATGGTATCAGAGCAGGTTTAGTTATTGGTTAAGGCTTCCGCTGAATTCGAGTTCTACCCACTCGTCAATGACGAGTGGGTAGGGCAATCAAGAAATTGTTCGTTGTTCTTCGTCAAAGGTTCAAGAGGCAAAGGTGAAATTGTTCGATGTTCTTTGTCAAAGGTTCAAGAGGCAAGGTAAGCAAAAAAAAATCGAAATTACTGTTCATCCGTCCCGATGTACTGTTCATCGGTACTATTCCATAAGTACTGTTCACGCAAAAAAAAAGAAGAAAAGAAGAAAGGAAAAAAAGAGAAAGAAAAGAAGAAAGAAGAAAGAAGAAAAAGAGGAAAGAAAGAAAGGTTTCTCACAGGTTATCAAAGTTCGTCTGCATCCACCAAGTGTTTCGTCTGCATCCACCAGTCCTGGCCAGTGCGCCCCCACTCAAAGGTTGTCAAAGAGTTCAAAGCGATCAAATGAATCAAGTTCATCAAAAGTGTTCAAGTTCAAGTTCAAACTCAATTCAGTTTACACCGTATTGAGTTTGAGGGAGGCTATTAGATTATAATATTAAATTATATATGCATTAGGGTTTCCTTATTTTATATTGTATTAAGTTGCCTATTTAGTTTGGTTTATACCCTATATAAAGGGCTCCCCTTATTGTATTTATACATCAAGAATAATAAAAATAATATCAAAGTTATCATGAGTGAATGATGTTTTTCTTCGACTCCGAGCTCAGTGTAGATGTAACAGATTCGGGTTTTCGTCCTCAAGTTTCTTGATTCACATGCTTTGTGTAAACTCATTGCCCTGAAAAACTCAAGCCACATTGTTTTTGTATTCATCTCTCCCTAATACCTAACCTTGTCTTGTCCTATAATATATTACACACAAAATTTAAATGTAGATCACACCAATAAAATTTAAATTAAACATGCTACCTTAATTTTAAAAGATTTAGGGAACCTAAAAAAAAAACTCACCTGAGAAATCTGAGATGAAATCGGAAACGGATGCATTGGGAGCGAAGGTAGGAGGCGTATGGAGCTGCAATGAGTAAGGGTGTTCACGGGCAGGTCAGCCGTCCATATAGTTTTTTCTCAACACCCGTTAGGGTGTGGGTTGAGAAAGTAAAAACCCGCCAACCACACATAAGGGTGCGGGTCACGGAAGATGCAATCTGTATGGGCCTGCGGTTGGTTATTGTTAGACCCGCACAGGTGTGGGTGGGTTTGGTTGACCGCGGGTCGCTTGTATAAAATCCGCCCAATGTTTTGCAGGTCTAAATTTCATCATCTGTGGCCCGGCCCGTAACCCGTAGGTAAGACCTTTACAAGTTGCGGGCCAATGCAGTTGGGCGAGTGGGTCGATTAGTGGTTGATTATTTAAACACCCCTAGCGATGAGAGAGAATATAGAAAGAGTGAAGCTGGAGAGCAAATACGAGAATATGAGAGGAAGCTCAAAATTTAGAGAGGTAGTCTTTTCCCCTTATTTTGATAACAAAATTTTTAAGAAAAGAATTACAAAATTGGCCAATTGGGGATTTCACATCTGTATATTCAAAGTAAACACTAAAAGTGTATAAAACAATGTAGTAGAATGGGAAATGAGATCCATCCCAGCTTCTTGGGTCGCACTCCAGTGCAAACGCCATGTTGGCATACAAACGTTCGAACATATTGCAGCCACAAGATTTTTGTTTTAACGGCCACGATTTATTTGTGTCACCTGCGTTTGGTCAACAGAAATATGTCATGTATTATGTCCCTTTTTCGTCATTTCAGCATGTCTAAGGGGCACTTTCCAAACACAACTTGATTCTGACGTGATAATTATCACAAAATTTACGCAAAATTCTAATTTCAAAAAATCAATCTCTAATTTCAGCAAATCAATTTCCTCCGTAATCCTCTAGAATCCTTCAGCTCTTATAGAATTCTTGAGCAAATCAATTTACGCAAATTTTTATTGTGCTTGTATCTGGCTTCCTTGTGCTGATATTTTCCTTTTTATTATGTCAACAAATATATGTGTCATTTGTTGTTGGATGACGACAACATTTTCGATTGATGACACTTTATTGCTTGATGACACTTTCATGTTTGATGACACTTTGGTACTTGATGATACTTTCTTGCTTGATGATGCTTTTTTTGTTTCAGGAGACATTTGTAACTTATGTGTCATTCATTTCTTAGATAACATCAATTTCTAGATTTTGTGTCATCATATAGTATATTCATTCCACAATTTATATATTATTTGTTTGCAAAATACAAGTCTGATATAACAAACATAAATTTTAATATTCATTAACTCGGGATTTTTGGAAATGCATTTAACTTAAATAAAATTGCACACTCAATTTGAATTCTAAAATTCAGTCTCTAAATTTCAGCGTCGCTCATGTAGCCACCGTCGCTTGGTTCTTCCACACCAGCTACTACACCACCACTCGAGGCGTCGTCGCTGCCATCGTCTTTTTGTGTATTGAGTGAACTCCTCGTCGTGATCCTCAGATTGAGTTGCTCGTTCACCCTCTCTGGCACAAGTCACATATTTCAGAGTGATTGTGTACTTCGATGATTTCTGGATACCCTTCCTGGTCATGAAACCACAAAACCAGCCATAATTATTGTCCATACCTAGATCCAGACAGTCGAAACTCATTCCAATGGTTGATTTTGGATTTGCCGGACAGATTGGCAGATAATCACCATTTGTGTTAACTGACTATCTATTTGTTTCATCTGCAGTAGATAACATACAAATGAGTCAAATAACGTATCTTATTAAGTATATTCTATTTTCACTAGCCATGTTTTGATTACTAATACTTCTTTCTTGTGTCGATTCTGTCATGTCGATCACTGTGCTGATTATATCTGCACCGGTTTTTGATTGTACGATGAAGATCAATACCGACTGACCCATTAAATAGTAAATAACGAAGCAATTGTTACAATACAGAACTCACCTTCAATTGTGACTGAGATTTCCCATACAGGGCATGAGTAAATAATATGCATGTTCATATCTGCCCAATAAAAGTAATGATTTCACACGATGGAAACTATCATTTGAGTGACACAATGATGTAATGACACAAAGACATAATTAAACAGTGCGAAAACATAACGAAGTTGTTGAGCACATTTTTTCCTAGTTGTGTCAACACGAATTTTCTCAATTACGTTATGAAATTATATATATTCATACTAGTTATATTACATGTGTTAGAACACGTAGCTGAATGCCACATGATGCTTACTTGTTCGTTCCATACGTTGAGTCGAATGATATACTGTCTCCTCACCTTGTATAATTCATTCTCGATTGGCCATCTGCCCAGAAAAGCCTTGTTAGTCTATCATGATCATATTCATAATAGAAATCCGGATCAGTGCGTTGCTCTTTGATGAATTCGCTTATGACTATTTGGACATCCATCTCGATTGGGCATCCTGTGGTATCTTCTGCAACGAATTCGACTATGATTATGTAAGTTATTGTTCAATGTAGCACAAAATTTTTATGACAGAATTATACCAACTTCATCAACACTAATCTGGTCGACTGTTACCTGAGGTTCTGCCCATGAAATCAACGTACCATTTAGTATAAAGCAAATGAATCTGGTATATACATCAGCAAATATGCACAACAAAATCTGGGTAATGTATCACTTACAAATACAGATCCCGTCGATCAAATATGTCGAACCCATTGTTATATATGATTTACATATTAGTATGAGCAACTTAATTCTAAATGAAACTCACCTTCTATAGAAGATCAGTCGCCGAGGTTGTCAATGGCAGCCATTGTTGTCTTCTCCAAATCTTCTCAATTTTGCTTTGAATATGAAACATGCGTTTGATGGATGGATCATATAATGATCTTTTATACACGATTCCATAATTATCATCGCTTATTTTTAGGAATCGTGTGATTCAATGCCATACCATAAAGACGAATATAACCCTGTTGACTATTTTTAGTTCATTTTCATGTTGTTTCATCGCATCATTTAATAGCCGTTGATCAATTTAATCCTACTGCCAGTAATTGTTCTAATGTTTGTATGATATATACCGTTTGTATCCGAGTTCATCCCCAGCTTCTTTTAGTTTTGGATTTCTTTTTTATTCCTAATCTACCCATTACACAGCACATCGGCCCACCCAAGCCAAGCCCAAAAAAATGTGATGGCTTTATAGACATGAGGCCCAGCCAACACGATGGTTAAGTGCGTGGTATTAAGAATATATAAATATTATTATTTCCATTCTGTAACATAAGAATCCACTGTAGCACTTGGTAAATTTCTATTGCTTGAAATTCCGGGTTCGAACCCCGGCAGTGGAATTCTATTATTTTTTTAATCTCAACCTGAATAATCAATACTCAAAAGGGTTCCTATACAATATCTCTTGCAATGCCCGACAGATAAAACTAAAACACAAGTATAACACTCAACCTCTCTTCTCAATAAATGTTATTCAAACCTTCTTCCTCTGGTCCGGAGAGAAAGGCTCAATACAAATGACTGAATTCATCACAAAAAGACTGATACAAACAAGGGGGACCTCTCTTCGTGTACGGACGCTCCAGTTTGTTCCACTTCTAGTGCTATCTCCATAGCTTGTTTAGAAAGAACTGCAGGAGGAGTTAACTCAGAACTAGTAACTCAGACCTATAGCTTCCCTTAGCCGATAAGTCAACTGCTTTCAAGTGCAGTTTCTATAGAGTAAGAGAGAGATAGAGCGCCCGTCCTCGAGCTATCCCTTCCGGGGGTTATTACACCAGCTCCGTCAGACTTAAGGAATTCAGAACTCTAACCGGCTTCCTTGGTAAAAATTCCCTATGGTTAATAATCCTTGAATATTGGAAGGGGCTTGGCTTGCACTCGAAATAATTGGACAGAGCGAGGGGATCCTTCTTAGTAGAAAGATAGCACTTTTGAATCGGATGCACTCGCCTAGCGAGAAAAAAAGGCCCCGACTCTGCCAACCAAGTAAATATTGAAAAGAAAGAAGAGAACGAAAGGGGAAGAGAACTTCGTATTTTGGTAACTCAAGTCTGTTCTTTGAAATTATGTTCCAACGCCAAGGATATATAAAACACAAACACAGGCAGAATCAATCCATTTTTCAACCCTCAAGCTATTAGGTTTCATCATCAACACAACATTAAGTAAACGAAGCAGTAAGAAATACAAACTTGACATAATCTCGGACTCAATTATCACATAACTTGTCTTCTCTTGTGTAGAAAGTAGCAAAAGCTGTGTCATAACATAATCATACATTTTGAACTAGATTTGAGAAGAACCCGTTACCGCATCCCAGCGCCATATTGTCCCGTCCTCACAGCAGCTCAGAATTATGCTGCAACACCCACGGAAGAATTTAGCACATAACAAAAAATAGAATGATCCCAACAACCTTCTGCGTAGAGTTCAGTAGAGCATAGTTACCTTCCGTCAAATGACATGGCTGTCTGTCTAATAGGAGACTTGGATTGCGCATGAGACAGTCTACAGACAAAAGGACTTCACATTAAAATCCAATCTCTGTTACATAACAAAAAACAATTTGACAGGAAAGGAAGGCACGGCCTACTTTGCAATGAGAACAGGTGGGCTACTCTGCAATTCCCACACGTAAATTTTCCCTTCCCTATTGCCTGATAGACAGAAGATCACACGTTAACATCGATACAGTGCTTTGTTGGGGATTCAAAAAAGTCTATTAGCATTATTGTGCATGCATGCAGATCACAAACTGTCATCTATAAAAATAAATATGATCATTTGGCATTGCATTACCTATTGCAGCTGCATTATAATGGAAATCGCAGGAAAACTTGATGAACCAGATGTCACACTCGGGAACAGGGTATTTTT
Source organism: Geranium brycei (assembly GCA_036897365.1). Lineage (NCBI taxonomy): Eukaryota > Viridiplantae > Streptophyta > Magnoliopsida > Geraniales > Geraniaceae > Geranium > Geranium brycei. The sequence continues at coordinate 4,163 of JAYMTP010008143.1, read as the reverse complement.
GAAGGATATCAACTGAGCCCTATAGAGGGAAGAGCACAAAGATGTTAAAATTGTACCAAAGTTAATTGGTGAAGATTCCGTACACCCAACAAAAAAACTGACATCAGATAGCTTAAGAGTAGTGTTGAAAATGACAATATCAAATGAAGGAGTGACAAGACAATGCTAACCTCCCCAGGAGACTGCTCCTTCATTTTAGGTTCCCATAACACAATTTCGTTGTCAACACTCTGAAAATATGCACCACACAGAGTCTTTAAGTATAAGCATTACTTAACATATACTAAAGGCCGCCAAGACATCTTATGCTTTGTGGTCAAGAATTCACCTTTGACAGAACAAAATCACCAAGCCACCTATTACAGTCAACATAGTTGGTATGGATTGAAGCAATGAACACCTGTCGGGGTGAAAAGAGAATTAGATACAACCGTCAAAAGACACTTAATTTGGCAAAGATGGCCGCCGATACTTACAGGGAACTGTACATGTTTTGTTGGAAATTTAGAAGGAAGATCTGTCCATGTGAATGACTTCTCCACATACGTCCAAAATTCTGCATAAAGGTGAATAACAACCCAAAAAATGATTATAAACTAGGAGTAAAAAAATTAAAGGTTAATAGGATTTATAGCCATTCACTAGAATTTCCATATTCTCATTCTCAACAATTCAGTGTGCAGCCTATACTTTTCAGTAACAACAACAAGAATAGTAGAAGAACATAAAAGTATGTAGCAATAGCCAATATGCTAATGTCATACCTTTCATTGACCAGATTTTAACAGTGTTGTCCATACCACAACTTGCAATTCGATACATGTCTGAAGGATGAAAATCCTACAAAAGCAAAAAATGATCTAAATATTATCACAAAGTAAACTTATATTAATCCATAGTTAGGCAAAGTAAAAAACAAGGTAGGGAAGGGCAACGGAGGAAGATTCAATAGGCGACAATCCTTTGCATGCTATACTTACTACACTCAAAACTTCATTGCGGTGACCTCCAGCTCCCGCAAATATCAAGATGCATATTCCCGTATGAACATTCCATAGCCTGACCGATTCATCCTGATGAACATAACTTTTAATAATACAATAACTATTAATGTAGATTTAGGGAGTAACCGTGCTTACCTTGCTTGCAGACACCACAAGGGATGGTTTCAACGGCTGAGTTCTTATTTCGTTTATTGAGTCACCATGGCCAACAAAACTCTGCATCCGGGAACATCATTAGAGACAAAAACTTGAAAGTTTCAACTACACAACAAACTGAATGGTTAAATGTATGATCTTCTATTTATACTTTGAGGGAAAAAGTATTTTCAACCTAAAGTAAAACAATGTTACTTTGACTCGACCACTAAAAAATAAAGAGGGAGGAGAGGATATGTCAAAACTCAATATCATAAAAACCAAGAGTGAGAACACTAGTATAATCAATCAGTACTACCAAGGAAAGCACAGGAGCCTATACCTTGTGTATCTTTTCATTGCCAGCATCAATGACTCGTATTATCCCATTGATTCCTCCAGCTACTAAAATTGGGGACCCGTCAAGGTCGCATGCCCAGCTGACAGTGTAAAAAGATTCATCCTTCTGATCTAAAAAGTTCATGGAAGTTCCAAGTACTCTTTAAGTACACATTTATTTGATTGTGTACAAGGTACACACATGAAATTGCATTCAGAAGTCATATAGTATGAAAACTATTGGTTTTTTCCTTACATCTTCATCAACATAAGACTGCAACACAGCTATCACACCCCCTTCAAGGCACTGGTAAACTGTAACCTGGTGATAAAATAAATAGACAACCAGCAATAGCATTATAGAAAAAAGGAGAGAAGGAAAAATGATATATTGCAACTGGGTTTGTTTCAGCGGAAAGAAATAAGGCCTAAGAAAAGGACTACCAGAAATTTAAAATAACAGGCATACCCCATTCACATACTATTTTATGAATAACAAAATATGTTGCGAATAAAAACATACACAGCCAACAATCCTGAAAATCACCCGGGAATCACACTGGAGAAATTTACGCTAATTCCTAATATACATATTTTCATATTCATACATATTCAAATGACATTATAGTTATTCTTTCAGAAACAAGTAACTAAAGTGCAATTCTTGACATGCAGATAGCGTGAAAGACAGCTGATTTATTGTAATTTTGATACATGGCTTGAAAGCATTAGAACTGAATTCCCTAGAAAGCAAATAAATTTACTTCAAAAGTCCATGTCTCCAATTAGGTGTAGCCTTTTGTGTGTGTGTATCTATGTAGCCTCACAACTATAAGTCATACAAGTGATACAAATGCCATATAAGAACAACATTCTAATTTAGAAGGAAAAAAAAACAATCTTTCTACCTGGAAAAACACAGCAAAACATGTTATTACTTTCCTAAATTTAACTTCAATGAAGCTGGGATTGGTTGAATTTTGAACCATATCAAAATGAATTAGCATGATTTGGCTCTACTGTGCATGACCCAGATCCCAAAAAACAAGCTTTAGCTAAAATATAAGCAAACCTAACCTAAACATTGCAATCAAAATCAAGAAACCCAAATCATCTTTTCTGCTGAAATTGAGAAAAATGAATCTGTGGAGAAAGTGAAAGAAAATACCCTGTTGCCTCCGACTGTGGCGAAGACATTGAAGTAGCGAGAGTCGATGAAGTTGAAAATGACGGCGTAGAGGGGACGCTTACCCTCCTGGAGCCTGTTGGTCACTCTGTACTCTTTCTTCTTCGACGAACCCACTGAACCCACCACCGCCTCGCACCCTAAAGCCACCTTCGCCATTCTAAGCACACTCACCACAACCAAGGATCGGAGGAAGAAGATGCAACTGCAATAGGTACTGTAACTGAGGTGAGAACACTCTTGTGGTGACTCTTAACCGGAACCAGAAACCGGACCAGCATTGGTATCAAACCCAAAAATTAACCGATCGATTTTGAATAAAATTTTGGGCTTCAAAACCAGGCCAAACCGAATAAGTTTTTCAGTTAAAACCAAACTTGTTTGTTGGATGCTACATGTAAACGCCTCATAGACGTCGTTTTTTGGAGAACAATGACTGATATTAAGTCGCGTATCGTGTATTAAACCGTATCTGGTTTACTTGGTTGGTCAACTACAATTTTTTGTAAATTTAACCGAAATCAAACCAATTTTTTTAGTTCCGAAGTTTAAGAATTAAGACCGGACCAATTTCTTTCGGTTTCAATATTTTTAGTTCCGATTAATTTTGAACAGCCCAAGCAGGAGTGCAAAATTACAAATTAATGACACAAATGTAAATAATTAGGTCAAAAGTCGATGTGTATATGAAAATTTGAGTTATCGTGGACAATTTAGTATTGCACTGTATGGAATAAAATTGTGTAATTAATCAGAAAATAGCTTCTATAGACCTAATTTGTTCATAAATCGGACCTAAATTAAAGACACAAATTCAAATTGTCCGGTTAGAACTGAAGAATCACCTGTGAACATGAACACTTATAACCGAACCATCAAAAACTTATTGTTTCGATTATGGTCCCTCATATTTGAGAACGTAGTGACCGGTTCAGTCTAGTTCTGGCATGACCCGGCGCATGTACAACAACTATCAAAGTTTTTTTTGTCTTTTCGTACATATGTGAAAGTGATTAAGTCATATTTTCAAACCCTACCAAGTACTCTTTTTTTATCAGTAAACCAGGAAAACCCCTTGTTTTGAACCGATATTTAGGGAACCGTGTTATTGCTCTTTTAACTCTTTTGGCAGCAGCCGAAGGGAAAACTGGCATGTACAAATATTCGAACTCAAGACCTCGCATATGTTAGTGTGAGCTCCCTGTCATATACTCTAATGCTTTAACTTTATAATTTATCATCTCGGTAATTCGACATAATCTTGATCATACTAGGGTTGAATGGTTAGTGAAGATCCATAGAAGTCCAAGTATACATTTTGAGTAGAATTCGTCTTGTACACATTCGTCTTCTTCGTAGTCTTCCCATCCATCACTTCAAACCTTGTTCTGATACCAATTGTTGGATCCGAGATGGTAAAACTCCAAAAACAAACTTACAAATTAAAAAGATAAAACAATGAAAAAGGAGAACACTCACAAGAGTGGATGTGGCTACAT
>JAYMTP010008142.1:0-10359 GCA_036897365.1 Geranium brycei | reverse complement strand
TCCTTTTGGGAAAAGGAAATTCTCTGAAACCGGAAACTTACTGAAACTCCCGCGGAACAGATGTTCACCGACTTCTGTGTCGATTTCTGGATAGACATCTTTCTGTTCGACGTATGTCGAGCCATCTGGATAGACATCTGTCAGTGAACATGTTATCTCAGGAAAATAGCCAATATACTCGTAACTACATGGTAGATTGATAAATTTGGTTAAACATTTACTCGTAGTCGCTTGCTATACAAGTTTCACATCATTGCAAATAGAAGTTGATAACTACTTAGCATATAGTAACAAAAAGAATTAGTAATTTCATTTACACCATAACTACACTTCGGACCAACTTAATCACATGAACCACAAGGCCTTTCCCTTTGTTAATCCCCGTGGAGATGACTAGGGTTTAACTACTTTTCCTATATTACTTGTGCTCGATTCGTGTCGCTCTTGCGACACAATTTGGCTTTACACACAAACCGAGGCCACCCGTGCAGGATCGTCGCCAAGAAGTGAAAAGGCGAGACTGGCGGAGTTGGACCGGCATGAGGAGCTTTGCCACGCATGGAGGAGGGTTAAGGATTGAGCCACAGGCGGCCGGCAACGATGAGAGACAAATCCCGTCGGCACATCCGATGAAGGTGTAGCAAGTACCGGCAACTGGGAGAAGCTCTCCGTCCTCCAAAACGGATTCGCCGTTGAAACCCACATAGGAGTGGATAGACACAACAACGCCTTCCAACCGGCCAGCATCGAAAGAGTGGTGGTCGAGCAAAGTTGGCTCCACTGATCTATGAGCAGCTCCGGCCAACACCGGAATAGTTGCCATAGGAAAGGGTCTAGTCAAAATTGTTCTTAATAATTACAATCGAAATTAAATATCTTATTAATATATTTCTCACAAAATAGTTTGTAGTGAAAGTGATATCTTCGTAAGAATTTGAATTTATTTTTATTTCTTGTATTCTTCCTCCACAAACTTGGACAGTTTTGACATGATTATGTTGAAAATTGAGTATATTAAAAAATATATATTTCTTTATTTTTTTGAAAAAAATAATTATAGAGTATAGATTAAGTGGAATATTGGTTCTCCCACTTTATTCTAACGGTGGCATTTTTAAATATTATCTTTCTAGTTTACACTAATCGTCCTCACATATCTATCTCAATCAAAACATTATTTACAAACCATCCTCACTCACAAGCGTCCCTCAAACATCTGTTACTTAGTCAATGCTAAACCAGGTCAAGGTATGTCTTGTTTAAACTCAGAATAAGAAGGGTACATAGCCCTTTCTGATTAATATGATGATGTCTGATTCTTTTGGAGTTTTAGAGTTTACATACATTTGCCTTCCAATTCCTATTTGGGACGTCTCATCCCGAGTCTAAGCGCTGAGCATCCCGACTAACTCTATATATATTCGAGTTCCGGATCATTTGACTATAATAAGTACAGTGCACTGATATTTTCCCTAGTTTTAAGCTGCTATGAATAATAGCATGGTGATTTGAGACGGTTATAAGTGGTGCAACAAAACAAGACAAGACAAGAAACACGGCCCAAGGTTATATAGAACATGTGACCAAAGTTATGGAATATTTTGGCGGTTTGTTCGGTTGAGATTAGTAAAGCAGATATGGGGTCCTACATTTCAATATCTCAATACTCCCATAAGGTCACGAGGACGCACTATATAATATATATATAGCTTTTTGCCGACCGACCCACTTCACGGGTTAGAGTCACGCTTCGTCTATTCTAGTGCACTGCGGGCCCTCTATTCTCATCCATTCCTCAGTGGGAGTGGGTTGGTCACATACACTACACTACTACACTTCAGAGATGAGAGATCAGATCACCAATGGTGGATAGGTATCATATACTGTTTTGATCAGATCACCAATGGTGGATAGGTATCATATACTGTTTTGTTCATCTCGATTCCTTATGTGTTCTCGTTTTCGTCAATCTTGATCTTGACAAAATTTACTTTTTTCGATCTTGATCGAGTGAGAATCAAGGGAATTCATGCTACAGAAAAATATTGTCTTAACCAACTTAATTTAAACAATTTTTTGTCCGACCTGTCCAATTGGAACTCTCTAGCTCTCACATCTGATTTTGTACTTTTCTTTAAAAAAAACGACTACATTTGTCAATTTCAATCCAATTAACAATGCCTGATTTTCATGGAAATTAAAGCATTTTATTATTTGCAGTGCCTGATTTGTTCGGAAAATGTATATCCCATAAAAACTCCTCTTGTCGACCTCTATTTATACAACAACGATAAAAATTATAATCACATGTAGGCTTGCATTCAAGTAAAAACAACCATATTAGATGTGAATATAAGAATCAATTATAATTATCAGATCAAAATATTGATGGTTTGGATTTATACAGACTCATTAATGGCAAACGGGTGTAATTATTCACAACTTGATATTTATTTTGGTCTTTTAACATAAATATAAGGGTATATTTGTATTTTTATATCATTAAATTATTTCTTTTTTAATTACAAAATTTGATTTACTTCATTAAATTTAATTTATTTCCTATTTCAGAATTTCATGATTTATTTTTAAAAATACAAGATTTATGCGATTTCATTGTATTCCAAGATTTACACTTTCTTTTTACTATTTCATGGTATAATATTTCAATTTTTGACTTCATAATTTTTTTTGTACGATTACTTATATATTTATACAAACTTTTTAATATTTTACCTTCTTTGATTTCATGTTGTTAGTTGTACAATTATTTTCGATTTCATATTTTTAATTGTAAGATTACATGATTTACATAAGAGTTTTGTTACCACGATTTCATGATCTACCAAAAAAGTTAATATTTTTAGTTTTGCGATTGCATCATTTTTCACAAATTTTTTCATGATGCAATTTCCTTTTCATGCACCTAATTTTTGTTTATTTAGTTGCACGTTATATTTCTACACGAGTCCATGTTTTTTGAACATATTTCATTTCTTTAGTTAGTCACTTGAGTTTATTAGTATACACATACATGAAAATGAAACACGTTTCAAAACCACTATTGAAAATGTAATACAACTGATGAAAATGAAACACAATTTTATGTCCTAATTACACGCATCATATGAAAATGAAATACAATAATAATTATGTAATTAATTATGTGCATGCATGTTTTTGTTCGTTTTTGTAGCATGTGTATTTATATCCTAATTAAACAACTAAAACATGACTAGAGTACAAATTTGATGATCAGTAATTAAAAATAACAACAATAGTAATAAACAATACAAAAATTCAAAATGAAACTAACACTAAAAACGATGTGTATGTGGGCTCTAATGAAATAACATGATGTAATGAAACAATACAAATTGGATTCGATTTGATTTGTGAAGTTAGAGAAATTAGATGGTATTATTAGTGGTAGGGTTTCCATTTATTTCATAGGTTAGTTTTACAATAATACCCTTTATATCATTTACTTAGTTAATTTTTAATGAAATTAGTCTAATTATTAGGATTATTAATTACTACTATCCTATAAATAGTAATAGTTCTTATATTTTTTTTGTAAAACATGGTTTTTATTAGAGTGCAATCTATCATATGTATTTATTTTTGTTTTCTCTCATGAAAGTGGATGGGTTTATCTATCCACCCTTTCTATATTGGATTTGGATTCAAATTAGCAACTAAAGTGCTATTTATTTTGATGTATTTGTGCAAAATTAATCATATACTTGATAAATTTATTTTTATCATATCGGTGTAAGTGAGTATTTATTTAGTATTAAATAGATAACTTAAGAGTACATACTTTGCTAGTAGATTTTATTCAGTAGATAAAATAAAAATTTTGAATGTAAAATTCATAAATCTCTATCAAACTACCATTTACATTCTTATTAAAATATGTTACATTGTTTTTTATTACTAAGATACTTTTTTGCCACACGATGTTAGATATAATAGTTCCAAAATGGTTAATTTGATTTGGTCTGAAAATTTATATATCATATATGTTTTTATTTTTTGAAGCACTTAGATATAGATATAGTACAGTTAGAAATATAAAATTGGATGAAAAACAACAAAATATGAAAGTTGAGCTTGGCGTCATTAAATATGATAATAACTATAGTTAGATGAACCAGATAGCGCATCTGGTGTAGTGGTATCATAGTACCCTCCCACGGTACTGACCAGGGTTCGATTCCCTGGATGCGCACATTTATTTTTGATATTCATGGACTCATATCAACTGAAGAGCAGGGGACTATCCTGTTTATTATTTTGACATGTAAACAAACAAACCACAACACTAGAGAACAATGACAAAAAACAACTCATTATGATATAGCTGGGAAATGCAAATTTCAGATTCATCACAGTGAGTTTGGAGTTCATTATAAGAATCACACATCAAAATGTTATTCTGCCTTTCCTTCTCTCATCTGACTGGTATTATTATCGTATTATTGTACTGTAATATGAGGAGCATCATCAGCTCTTAGAATGAGGTGCTGCGGGTGAGCCTGGGCTTTGCTATTTTCTTGTCCTCTTCGAGAGCTATGATGGAGAGAGTGGCCGGGTTTTCTATCATCATTTTGGCCACCAGATACCCAGCAATGCTCCATGTCTGGTACTTCCTCGCTTGCTTCCCAATGTAACGCCCTGCCTTCCCATCATAGTATTCAGGCCATCCATCCTTTGACAGCCGCTGCTCGATCAGCTCTATTGCTCTCTTTGCCATCTGAGGCCTTCCCGTCTTTATGCATGCTGCTGTCAGCAGCCATAGCAGAACTGCAATAATAACACAATCCACACACCCATCACCCCTTTGTGATCATCAGTAACTATAACATAAACAGCAGCTTACATAAGGTTATTTAATACACTAACTTATGCAACCTTTAATTGACAATTAGTAGCAAACTATATGAATCAATAATTAACCATCATTTCTATGCAGCGAACACTAACTAATAGATTATTTTCACGATATCTGGATCTAATAATGCATATCAAAGGCAATGTCAGATTAGTGCTGCCGGTTATAAGGTGATGCATTGCAATTAACCGTGTAACTCTAGATAGGTACTCACCTGGCCAAGATCCGCCATTATGGTAACTCCACCTTGTATTCTTTGGATCAAATCCAGTGACCATCCTCCATTCATGTCCCTCCAGTGCTGGGTACACTATCTTCAGAGGCATCTCACCAATCAAGTCCTCCCAGCGCTCCTCCACCAGATCCATGATTGCTGTAGCCTGTGCATTTGTGGTCAAGCAGCTTAAAATGGCAATGCAGTTCCCAACTAGAAACCAACGGAAGTCCATCCGGGCTGGACTGACATTTCCAATCAAATACCCTCCTCGTAAAGGCATGAAATCAAACACCCAGTCAGGAATAGACTCTGGAATCACATTGAATTTATTGACAGCAGTGTGGGAGTACTCCTCAGTCTTGTAACGATAGATGTTGTTAAGTTGTGTAAAATCAAGCCAGTAATATTTCTGGATGTGGTAGCTGAGAGCTTTGATCCGCTTATCAATTCGCTCAATGAACTCCTTTCCATCGCGCTCTGGTTTTAGCATCTGCTGTGCACACCTCAATGCAAAAAAGAACAGGGCCTGTATTTCAATTGGATACCCATATATTCCCTGTTCCAAAAACACACAGGGTTACTTTCAAAATCTGCTAGAATTGAAAATGAAAGAGATTAACTTCATGAGACTCTTACTAGTGCCTCAAGTTATCTGTTGGCTGACACACAAGCTTAAACAACTAAAGAAAAGAGGTTAAGTGACAAATACAGATTCTTTTGGACAAAAGTAAAAGTAAATTTTCTACCAAACAAATGGCACCTACATAAAACTAAATTGACAGTGAGAAAGAAGCTGAACTCATGGACTACTTATCCAGAGTCTCAATGACATTACTATCTTATTATTCATGATTTGCTTAAGGTCACCTGGGGCTGGCCATTGTTCACCAACAACTCATACCCTACACGTTACTTATATGCACGCAACGGTTATAATTATACAACAAACTTAGAAACCAAAACAAGAAACTTACCATCCTCCTATCTATCATGCTGCACCCATCTGCACACAGAAGTGTTGGAAACGTGTCAAAGCCATCTGATAGGCATAAGTTGAGTATCAACTTCATTCCCCTCTGAACCTCTGGCAGTTCTGCCAATGTATAATCATGTGTGCATTTGGTGTATGATCTTAGCAGTATAATCCACCAGAATCCGGAATCAACAGGAGCAACCCTGCCTATTGCACTACCCCCAAAGTCCGCAACCAAGGTTTCCTTTTTAGTATGTGAATCATAAAGAACCTTGAAGCTTGCAGGCATTACACCCTCACCAAGTGTGAAATTATCAATCCTTTTCTCCCAACCTTGAAGGTGTAAAGTCTTAATCAGGAAGTGCTTTACAATCTCTGGTTCTGGTGGGGTTCTCATTAGGCAGGCTAGGCCTGTGGGAATAAAATCTCTCACAAAGACCTACACGTTCATACAAAAAAAAGTATGAGCCATTAAACAACATCCATCCACTTATGTATGTGTTGCTCAAACTCATTGTACAAATTGTGATAGCAAGTTCAAGGAACTAAAAGGTCAACGGATAGCATGACGGACCAAGTATACACAAATATGAGTTATAAAGCATTTAGCTAGAACATAACAAACGAAACATAATCAGAAGGTTCCAAGTTACAAAATATATTTAAAAAAAACTCTTCATAGTTGTTTTTCAGATGCATATGAAAGATACTTAATGATACTTGTTCTTCTTTCTCTTTCTGACCTGGTACTGAATTCAGATTAGTTCCAACATACTCTACATGACACCAGCACTATAAGATTTTATAACAGCAGCATGATGGTCGACCAATCATCTTTTAGCACTACATCAAACCAGTGCCGCAAGTATATACATTTAGTATGTGAAGGTGATGCTGCTTTAAGAATAGAAGTTCAATTGAAACGTAAGAGTGATCAAGCTAACCTCTTATAGACATTCAGTTCCATGTTTAAAGTCTCTAAGGCTATCAGTGTATGCATGCATGAATAAGAGTGTACTCATGTTTTCCTTCAAATCTTAATTATATACAAACTAATGTTCCAAACTTCACACTAGTTTCGTTGTCCCCTCAGTGTAATTAACTTAATCAACTCATTCCAAACACATTTGCAGATAAAGCATGCATGATAGGATTTATATAGCAAACAACAATACCAATCAATCTAGTAAACCATAACCTTGCATTCCTGGACATGCTGTTTCTAGCTCTGTGATTGTAAATGGCACTAAAAGTTCCTAAATCCAAAGATAATAACTAACTAATAACAAATTCAATTCGAAAAGAGTGCATAATCAATTTCAGGAGTGACATTGTGAGGTAGTTAAGAACATGGACATTCAATGCAAACAAGAAACTACAAAAGAAATCAGAATTTGGCAAAACAAACATCCAGAGCTATAAAAACAAGAAAACATAGCTTCAGCTCAAGATCATGTAGCTTCCCTAATTAGTAGTCTTCAAATTTATATGTTTAGAGGAACGACATTCCAGATTTATGATCAAAATCAAGAAATCAGTGATGCATATTCCTTAGTCAAGCAACTGACACAAACCACAATCTCAGTAATAGATCATCCTGATCAGAATCAACAAATTACCAAGCAGAACAAAGATGTCAAGAAATGAGTGGAGCAATTTACAGCATATACCTGATTGTAATTCAAGGCTTCAACACTGGGATCAAGAGCAGCCAGAGTTCCCACAGGGTTCCCCTTGTAGCATATGTAAGCTCTCTGAAGCCTATCCCACGCCTCCCCGACCATCGCACCACATTTGGGAGAGCTATTGGTCAAATCGAAGGTCTCCAGATTCGTGCCAACGCTCGGACACGGCTTCATCGTCGCAGCCTTGGCCACAACCAAACCATCCAGAGAGCTCTCCGCGGCCTGAAGCTTCACCACCTTCTTCTCTTTCTCCACCGCCGGTCCAGCCGCCTCCGTCGACGGCGAATTCTCTGGCTCGCTAGATTCCAGCGTCCCCTCTTTCTCCATTACTGACAAAGCCACCACCGCCTCTGTGGAACCAGAACACTTCTTAGCTGCTTTCGAATCTTCCTTCTCCTGCGATTTCTCATCGACCTCGATGAAATCCACCGGCAGATTGCTCTGAGTCGAGTTCGCGCCTTCTGCTTCTTCCTCCGCCGAAGAAGCCTTGTACAGCGGTGGCGACTCAATCGCCAGGTCCTTCAGAGACAGGACCTTCTGAATATTTGTGAGCAGAACTTCAAATGCCGTAGACTGCAGTAGGTCATCGACGCCGGCTGAGGAGGATCGCGCCGAAGAAGGAGTCGCCGTCACCGGAACCTCGCAGGAGGCGTCGTCGCCGGCATTGGCCATGTGTTCTTTAAGCATCTCCGCCATATACAGCGATCAGAAACAAATATAATCACAGTGATCGAGGGATGAAGGGAGAAATTTACAGTACAGAATCAAAAGGCAAAGCCAGAAATCAAGAAATGCATGTAGAAAGAGAGAGAGAGGATTCTGTTAGACGATCGGAGAGAGAGCGAGAGCTCAACGGTTTCTGGAGAGAGAAAGTGAAGGAGGCACATGAGTGAAAGGAGAAAATTGTAGTGTGTGAAGTGTGGGTTTGTGCTCTGGCGGTCAAGTAGTGGAGTAGTGGAATTCAAGAAGCGCGCAGGTTTAATTTGACGAATTAACCCAACAGATGGCAGATTATTTACGAAACAGCCATTGCAACCGTATTTGCTTACAGCTGGATATGGAGGAAAGGGGAGGGGTGTTTTGGGAATTAACGAGGAGGTCAGTCTGTTTTTGGTGGGAAAAACTTGATCGATCGTGCAGGTTGTTGAGCTCACGAGACGGGTCGATGCTATTATGCGCCGGTGTGAAATGTGATGCCATTTAATGCTACATCCTACTCTCGAATCATCCAATAGTATTTTCTATTTCACATTTCACATCCATAGTATCCTTTGTTGAAATAAATAATTATTATATATTAATCTTACTCATTAAAATTTTAAAAAATGACATATTATCTACCTATTAAAAGTAACTTGTGATGATCATGATCCATAATTTTTCTCTCATCTTCAAATAAAACCCATAGAAGTGAGCAAGTGAGAGTGAATGATCCTGAAAATCGCATAAATGGATTTCGTTTTTCTGTTTGTCCCCTTTTTCATTCTCAAATTCATCATCAAATTGAGATACCCAAACTTCATGATCCTCTTCGAATCTACCCTCCGCCGCTGATCAATTTCTTCCCTTTGCAATTCGGCTTCGGCTTATTCAATAAAATCATAGCCTCCCTGAACACCACACCATTACACGTTCTTCTTCCTTGAAACGTATCAGAATCGGCCGATCCGCTACAAGAATCTTCCTGAGCTTGCATTGGATTTTCGGTAAGATCTGTTTAGGTCTGCTCCGTGTTTTTGGTTTGTATGGGACGCTATATGGTGCTCTCTCTGTGAAATTGTCTTTTAAGCGTTGCATTGCAGCTTTAGTGCTGAAGAAGTTATGGTGCTTGTAATGAGGTTCATCTATTAATATTCATTTTGTTTGATAATGACCTTGTTTTAGTACTGTAGTTATTGTGATGGTGTTAATCAGTAGAAAACTCATAGGTATAAATATAATAAGAATTATGTTTCGTATCCACTGATACCTGTATCCATTCCTATGAATTGGATATCAAATCAAATTGATACTTGAGTTCGATCAAAACCAGCAGATGGTTTCAAGGCAATGCATGACAAATCAATAATGTAATGTAATTACTATTCTGAAATAAATTAAGAGATGACACAATGGAAGAATTGATGATTTGTTTGAGTTAACGTTTTGAGGAATCGCTATACAGCTGAGAAATTTTGGGGAAATTTGATTTGAAGGTGTAGGGATCAATGAGGGACATAGCAGATAGATATCAAAATGGGATCTGCCATAGTTTCTTAACCATTTATCAGCTCTTAATTTTGCAGATGGTATAACTTCATGCTCTCTACTTCTATTGAATAACCTATTAGCTGATTTAGAACATATTTGAGTTCAAATTAAGGAACTAGTACTGAAAACTCAGCAACTCAGAGCTTTGAATTAGGAAATTTATTTTTGTCTTGCATTCATTGTCTTTTGGTTGCCTCTTTTACTGCTTAATTTGTCTAATCAACTTTGAAATTATTAATTCTGTTAGACAAGATGTCGAGAACAATGTTGAAGCAAAGTTCTACGTCTGGGGGCACTTTGCCAGTGGAAAGGTTTCACTATAATGTAATTAGTCAAA
>JAYMTP010008141.1:0-10361 GCA_036897365.1 Geranium brycei | reverse complement strand
AATTTTATTATTTGTAAATTATAGAATTTGTTTTGTTTGTTGATTTATTGTATGATTGTTATGATCTGGTAAGACTGATTGAGCGTTTGAGACTTGATCGTTTCTAGAATATACTTCTCGTGTATGATGTAATGACTTGTCATAATTTATATTATGTGATTATTTATCTTTAAAAAAAATAAGTGGGTTGCTAAAAAAAATAAAAAAAATAAGTGGCATGGACAACTTTGCCCCCACACTGAAAATACATCTTATTCGAAACTGTGAAGTATACCATATGATCGATGCAAACACTAATAATGAAAACCATTACAGCAAATGAACAAACAAGAGACACGCGACATCAAATACATTCCTTTTTCGTTGTCTTAAAACCAAAGCACAGTCTTAAACACTGATTCTGAAATAGCCACAACTTGGGTTTTTACTCCCACATCAACAGACAACAACACTACAACAGTACAGCTACACTCCAAAATATACTGTAAACAATAAATGAAGGAGAGAAACAAAGGGGAAAAAAGATAAAGATAGATGCAATTTGCTAAGCATAGAATAGAAAAATTAATATTTTTTTTGAATAATCTAATCTACAAAAGAAATACCTGGAAAAGCGGGTCAAATCGTCCACTTAACGATTTATTAATTTCTAGTGCCAGGTGGTCACACTTCACTCTTCACAGACACTACTTAATCACTCATATCACTCCTTTCACTTTCTTGTCTCTTTCTTCTCCAAGGGGAAGGCTCAAGCTCGCTCCTTTTTCTCCTTTCTCATTTGCTAGTTGCTACAAGCTCCTACCCAGATCCAGGTTTGTCTGTTTTTCTTTATTGTTATTGTTTGTTCACAGGGGTGAGTTTAATTGAGGCGAGTCTGTGTCTTCTGTTTGGTTGCTGGGAAAAGGGTAGAAATGAAAAGAAAATACAAGGGAAAATGTAGTTTTATTTGTCTGATTGATTCTTGCTCTGCAGCTAGACTAGGAGAAAGAACTGTATTGGGTTTGTTGAGCTGGGTTTTTTTTTCTTTTGTAGTTTTGAAGACTAGGATTTTATTAATCGCTTGTGTGATGAAATAGGAGAAAGAAATAGGTTTCCTTGATCTGTTTTGGTATCTGTTTATTGCATTTTAGCTTTCTTTTTTGAGTTTGGTTGATTTTATTATCTATTTTAATCTCATTATGCTTCATGTGGAAGCTGAAGAAAGCAAGAGATTATATGAATGCGTAGTTGTTTTGGTACACATGAATTGGGAAACTTTAGCTTATTTACTGGTCCCTTTATTGTCCTATTTTGAAGAAAGCTACAGTTTTGTTTTCATTGTTAACTTTCATTTCCCAATCCGTTTGTTGCAAACCCATACAGCTTGCCATAATATTTTGTTTTGTCTATTACCAAATTCCAACCTTTAATTTACTCTTTTTTCGGGAATTCTCACAGCAAGCCAGTAAGGTGCTTGACATTACTAGTTGTTTCTTTTGCCAAAGGAATCTGAATGAATGGTTGGTTCTTTTCAATTTTGATGCAGGATTTTGTTTGCATTATGGTGATACCCTTGCGACGAGGGGTTTGTGACCCAGATAGCTGAACATAGTAACAAATGCTATCACATTACCATTTACGCAATCCGTGAAGTCATTAAATTAGAATTCAGAAATTCTTAGGAGGAGAAAATGGAAGAGATACACTCTCTATCAGATAATTATAGGTCTTCGTCATCTTCAGCAAGCAGTCCGGCGAGTAGGGTGCCCTCAAGTAACTTTTTCTATTTGCGTAAACCTGGTTCACTCAGACAGCCCATTTCATTTGAAGATTCGCCTGACTGGGAGGACACAGATGTTGATATCCGTGTGGATGATGGTGGTGACTCTATAAATGTTGCAACGACACCTGCTTCCCCATCTCTTTCAAAGATCAACAGTGGGTCTATGCCATCGCCGCCTTTACCAGAAGGTGCGGTCATCGAAAGAAAGATAGCCGGAGCTTCTGTTGTTTGGAAAGACTTGACTGTTACGATAAAGGGTAAAAGGAAGTACTCTGATAAGGTCGTAAAGAGTTCAAATGGGTATGCATTGCCAGGGACTATGACAGTGATCATGGGCCCTGCCAAGTCAGGGAAATCCACACTACTGAGGGCCATTGCAGGTTCTTAGATATGACACATGTTGCCATTGCTTAGCATTTCAAATGTATTATCCTCATGTCACTTTAGATGTTGAGACTGAACTGGTGATATTGCATGTCTTTAGGAAGGTTGCCTAATTCAGCCAAAATGTACGGTGAAGTGTTCGTGAATGGAACTAAATCGAGGATGCCTTATGGGTCATATGTAAGTTCTTACTACTTGTTCTACAACTTCCCAAGTTGTTTGGTTTTACCATGGTTATGCAGTCAAACTTTCTGCTACTGCCATCATTGATCCTAGTCTTTATGTAGATAAAGCTCCATAGAGAGTTATTTCAATAATTTATTTAATGTTGCACTGCTTGTTCCTTTTGACCAGAAAAGTGTATTGTTATTGATTTGATTGGCATGTATCTACAATGTATGGCATTGTGCATGAACCATATCTCTCTCAAGTGTTTCTAGATTCTAGTTCCTGACATGTGAAAGGACTGTCCTTATCATTATCCTCGCGTCTGCGATGGGGATTTTCCCCTCCTGTTGGATATCATGAATATAAATACCCTTTTGCTTCTCTTTGAGTTTTTTGACTTCTTGTTTTCCAAATTTCAGGGTTTCGTTGAGAGGGAGACCGCTCTGATTGGTTCCCTTACCGTTCGAGAATTTCTATACTACTCAGCATTGCTTCAACTTCCTGGTTTTTTCTTCCAAAAAAAGAGTGTGGTAGAGGATGCGATCCATGCCATGTCCTTGACCGATTATGCAAACAAACTCATAGGTGGCCATTGTTACATGAAGGGCCTTCCAAGAGGCGAGAGAAGACGTATCAGTATTGCCAGGGAACTTGTGATGAGACCTCATATTTTATTCATAGACGAGCCTCTTTATCATCTTGATAGGTTTATACTTTCTCTCTTTATAGATAAATTTAGTATCCTTAACTCTGCTTTAACTTTCGGCCATCAATCATTTAGCAGAACAGAACCCTTTGGGATGCTTTGCTCACAATTTCTTACGTGATGCTCAATGTTACTTCATCCTATGATGATTATGAATTTATATTGAAAAATATCATGATGGGGCTAATATTTATAGGTCTATTTTTCAGTGTATCAGCACTTCTGATGATGGTTACACTGAAGAAACTTGCAAGCACAGGGTGCACTCTTTTCTTCACAATATACCAGAGCAGTACAGAAGTATTTGGTCTCTTTGACCGAATTTGTCTGCTTTCAAATGGAAATACCTTATTTTTTGGAGAAACATTGGCTTGCTTGCAGGTAAACATTGGTAAATTATACTAGTATCAGTGAAAACCTTGTATAAATATATCCCTGAATTTGGATGAGTGGTTGTTGGTTTCATTAAAATGGGAGAGGAAAGAAAAATGAAATATCAGTGTCATAAGAGTTGAAACTTATTTGTACTCACCTAATTAGTATCTGTAGCTAATCAAATATACTTTCTGCTGTTGAAGCACTTCTCAAATGCCGGGTTCCCTTGCCCAATAATGCAAAGTCCGTCCGATCACTTCTTACGTGCGATAAATACAGACTTCGACCGTATCATTGCAATGTGCAAAAATTGGCAGGTATTCCCCTTTTACTATTACCTCGTGTTAGTTTCATGGCCTTAACTGCATTATAGAATCACCTTAACACAATTCTCATTGCCTGAAGTTGTAGTTGTTTGGTACAGTTGAGTTTTTTTGTATTAGTATATTTACTTTCTTCTAAGGCAATTATGTTAATTTTGTTTTTTCATTTGGATACTTTTAGCTCCTGTTTGCTGGAGCACCATTTTCATTTTTTTGTTATTTTTGGGCTCCTTTGTCAACTCACGGTGAAACATTTCGACAGGATGACAATGGTGATTTTTCATCAGTGAATATGGATACAGCAGTTGCGATACGCACCCTTGAAGCGACTTATAAATCATCAGCCGATGCTGCTACTGTTGAGACTATGATACTGAGACTCACTGAAAAGGTTTTATCATAATCCCTTTCGAATTTCTACTTCTTTTTGTTTGTTTGCTTTCTTTTCTGTAAGGACATCTTTTACCATCTCTTCAGCAATTTGGTCTTGGTGTGTAGCCATTAGTTGTTATAGATTACTCATAGCACACATAGTACCTTTTTGTTAGATCCTCCTAGTGTTCCTAAAGCACAACAGACATCTACATCCACTCGTAATGTATCTATGATTTCATGCATGCTGTTATGGCCATCTATGTAACTTAGTTTTGTTAAACACATTTATTTGGTTTTGGTTGTAAAATGCCAGACCATTATATGAGCAATAAGTCTACTACAAAGATCGGAAAATATTAAGGGTCAGTAGATGCAATGAAGTTTATAGATTAAGTATTGCAACCAATAAGTTTTCAACAACTCCAAGAACAAAAAGTATAGTAGAATCCAAGGCAAATAAACAGTTTGCCATTTAGTTTAGATGTGACAACACCCCCCTTATCCTCGATATATAACACAATCTTCATTCTTTTTAATTTATTCTCATTTTTATTGTATGGCATTGGTTGCATCTTATTCATCTTAGTGTCAACAGTCTTCACCAATTAACTTTCTGCTCTTTTATTACTGCTACAGGAAGGACCTGTCCTCAAAAGAAAGGGCAAGGCTAGCAATGGCACACGAATCGCCGTTTTGACTTGGAGGTCCTTATTAATTATGTCAAGGGAATGGAAATACTACTGGCTTCGGCTGATTCTTTGTATGCTCCTTACAATCTCTATTGGTACCGTGTTCTCTGGCTTAGGGCATTCTTTGTCATCTGTCGTGGTGAGTTTCTGAACACCAATCATGTTTTCATTATTAAAAATAATTGGAAGTTAAAGTCGCTAAGAGCATTTTTTTATCAACCATGCATCACAAAGCAGTTTCTTCCTTTGATTTCAATCACGTTGCCTAAAGATTTTTACCCATAACAAAGTCGGTATTTATTATGAATATATTTTTATTGGTTCTTCTTATGCTGCATTTCCATATGAATTTTTCGCTGCTTGTTCTGCTATTCCTGTCAAAATATTATTGCCCACCATCATTATACATATACTTCCAAATGCATTTGTGCATGGTTTAAGATTTTAATTTGTTTTATTGCGTTTCAGACGAGAGTTGCAGCGATATTTGTGTTCATATCATTTGCTTCACTTCTAAGCATCGCTGGAGTGCCACCTCTTGTAAAAGAAATCAAGGTACTATATTTGCTATCTTAAGCTTAGTGTTAATTTAATGGGATCACCATCTGTTATTTAGTTTTGTTATAGTGGCCTTTCTGGAAATTCAGTTAATAGTATCCCTATCAGAATTGAATAGGATAATAGAGCTATCAACTGAGAGTTCGTGATTAAAATGTGTAATATCAAATGTCAGAATTAGAGGCAAAACAAGTTCTGTTAAATTGTACTCCAACCTAAAGCTTAAGGTGTTAAGTGGACGGCCCAATTAGTATACCAAGCAGTTTCTTCGTCAATGCGCATTAAAGAACGTATAAACTTTCCCATGTTTTTTCATTTGGGTGTTTATGAATAATTAAGAATCATTGTTAGAAAATTGCAGTGTTCTGTTTACTCATAATTTGTTTTTAATAGTCAAGCGGTCATGTAATGCTCTTTCTTCGGAAATGTTCCGTTGCAGATATATGGCAGTGAAGAATCCAATGGACACTCGGGGGCGTTAGTTTTTCTACTGGGGCAACTTCTATCGAGCATCCCGTTCCTGTTTCTCATCTCTATCTCATCAAGCCTTGTGCTTTATTTCCTTACGGGGCTGAGAGATGAATTCAGCTTGTTGATGTACTTTGTGCTCAATTTCTTCATGTGTCTCTTGGCAAATGAAGGACTGATGCTACTCGTGGCCTCTATCTGGCAAGATGTCTATTGGACTATACTCACACTCATATCCGTTCATGTAAGTTCCAAACATACTTTAGTGTCCACATGTCATGGACAGTTAAATAAGCATTTCCACCTCAACAGTGACGAATCATTCAATATGCATTCATTTCAGGTGGTAATGATGCTCTCCGCTGGCTACTTCAGAATCCGCAGTGCTTTGCCCGGCCCTGTATGGACTTATCCGCTATCCTATGTTGCTTTCCACACTTACTCCATCCAGGCAAGTAGCAATTATACATACAAAACACTTTATTCAGTTTCTTGTTACATGGAAATGTAATTGTAAATGTGGTCGATATGTTCTTATTTCAGGGGCTATTGGAGAATGAGTATCTGGGCAGCTCCTTTGCGGTTGGGGTGAGAACAATATCGGGGCTTCAAGCTATAAGCAGCGCGTATGATATCTCACCGGACAGTAACTCCAAGTGGGAGAATGTACTGGTCCTATTCCTTATGGCAATGGGTTATAGAATTCTTGTGTTTCTTTTGCTGCATTTTCATGTAGCCAGAAAAAATATATCCATGTTTAGGTTTTCCAAGTGTAAAGGTGATACAAACAACCCATGATGAGGAATTGAAATGTCGGTCGAGAATTTTATTGGTATGGGTTAGGTTTTTGAATTGAAATGGTACTGTTGAGATTTTTTTTATGTTCGAATGTAATTATATTGGCATGGATATGTCATGATTCCAAATTATTTGCAAAAAAACAACTAGTGATTGTTTTGGAAGTAGAAGCTGGGCACAAAACTATATCATTCTAATTTTTCTTTCCTCTACATAACTTTAACTAAATTCTTGACCTAATTAATGTAAATATAATTTTGCATGAGTTAATTAAGGTAGTCAATGATGGTGGTCACTGTTACCCTGAATCAGGAACAATGGCTACAAGTTATATTTTCCTCTCTCACGAGCTATTTCACGCTAGAAAATTATAAATGATGTGGCTCGTATCTTCGTCAGATTTTACTCATGCTACCTTAAGAGTTGACTTTATGATGAACATAATTCATGTATAATTAAGTGAGTTTGGTCTCATGCTATCTTAAGAGTTGACTCAAGAGTGTTTTTTGATTGATGACGATAGTAGATTGTCTCACACTAGCACTTTCGCGCAATAACTCTACCAAAGGCGATCTTGTTACAGGAATAACGTCCAGTACGCCTGTTACAATTTTGACTGCCCAATAACCAATTTGGTCCCGAGGTAAAGAATAACCAATTGCACCAAAAGGTGCAGTCAATACAGCCAGAACTACCACACCTGTAACCTAAGTCAATTCGCCGGGTTCGTAAATCCGTTTAACTTATGCAATAATTGGATTTAGTGTTATATGAAATGGGAGAGCTACTACTATCGTACACAGTAGTGGGCCTACAAATTGAAAATTTTGAAAACTATTGCGAGCCCAACAATCCATCAAAAAATCCAACCAGCAGAGAAACTAAGCCCATGGGTTTCAATAGAAAGCCCAAACAAGTAACTCCCATTACGTTTCGGGTTCTCACAAATTTTCTGTGAAACCAAACAGAAAGAGGAATCCAGTTTTCTCGAGAAACATGACGGAAACAAAGAGTTGGATCTTATAAATTCCCCACCCGACTCATCTTCTCCGTACTTTCTCTTCCAAAATCTCCGATCTCGCTGTGCTCCATATGGCTCACCAGGCCGAATCATCCGACTCGTGAGTCAGCTCTCCTCCCACATTGATCCAATCTGTTCTAATGATTTCGCCGTTTTTTATTTTTTGAAATTTCGATTCATTGATCGTCTGTGTGTTTGATTCTGTGTTCAGGAAATTGGCGAAGAAGGACTTCTCAACCGCTATTCTGGAGAGGAAGAAGTCGCCGAATCGTCTTGTGGTGGACGAGGCCATCAATGACGACAACTCCGTCGTGTCGATGCATCCAGATACTATGGAAAAGCTACAGCTCTTCCGTGGCGATACGATTATCATCAAGGTATTGCTACTCTTGAATGTATTTTGTGTATTTGTAAGGTTTTGGCCGTTGCTTGCGTTTCTTTTGAATCAGTTTGCCCTAATCTCACCTGTATTTTAAGTTAATTCAAAAACTCGGAATGGAGGAACTTGACAGAGTCAATAAATAAATATTTTTTGAGAACTGGAAAAACTAGTTTTGATTAAATATATGTATAGTTCACATGAAAGACAAAATGTACAATATTTAGTGAAATAAGATGCTTTCAAACCATTTATGAGTAAAAACAAAATCACGGATTACAGAACAATTTCAAAGCATATGTAAAATATAAAGATAAAATTTGACTAAATTTGATGGGTTAAAACTTGGTCCACTCGATTTTACCGAGTTATCGGGGAAAATTAGGGTCGGAAGTTTCATAACACTGCTTTCAAGGCATGGTAATTTTGGAGCCCTTAAATCTGCTCAGGCATAAAAAAAAGTAAACACCGAGGATTGTTCCATAACAATATCCACATGCTTTTTGGCCAAGTAGTTATGCAGAAGTAACTCATTAGTATCTTTAAGACAAGTTATTTCCCTAAATTTGTTAGAGGGCATAGAGGTTATATGGGGACAGGTCCAACACTCTTTATTTATACAAAAATGCGGCATCAAACACTATTTTGAAATGAATGGAGTACTGAATCTAAATTGGATTGACTTGACTCATTACTGGACTGAAGTAGACTTACTAGTAAAGGAAAACATAATTAGGCCCATTACCATTTCCCTGGAACACTGCCTATCAATTTGGGTACTTAAGAGTTAGGCCCTTGAATTTTGTTTCGTGCTTGGTTATGAGGACTGATCGCAAGCCATCTTTATTATACTGTTCGAGCGAAATTTTCGGTGCAAGAATAGGCGTATGAAAAGTTAAAAAAAAGAATAAAATATGTGATCTTCATGTTTAGGAGAAAATTGTAATAAGTGTGCAAAATTTGAAGTTTTGCTGGGAACCTGTCATTGATATTTGCTCGAAAAGCATTGCTGTGTACTTGAACTATCCCTTACTTTCTCTTTTCTAAGCAGACTTCTTTATTTCTTTCTTTTCTTTTTGAAATTGTGGCAGATGATGGCTTAAACCCTTTAGGCCCATATCATGCTATTCTCCTTGCCTTATATACATGAGACAAGAATGTCAATGTTTTGCACTCTTAGGAACTTTACACTCCATGTTTGTACATTTGACTTATAACAATTGGTTTGCCTTTTACCTCACCCATTGGATGCAGGGAAAGAAACGAAAGGACACAATCTGCATTGCTCTTGCTGATGATGCATGCGAGGAACCAAAGATCAGGATGAACAAGGTTGTCAGATCAAACCTCAGGGTTCGGCTTGGAGATGTTGTATCCGTGCATCAGTGCCCCGATGTCAAGTATGGAAAGCGTGTTCACATATTACCTGTGGATGACACAGTAGAAGGTGTTACTGGGAACTTGTTTGACGCTTACCTGAAACGTGAGTCACTGACCTGTCTAATTTTTCCTTTACTCGCTTTTTGGGGTTTTATTTTACTTTTACTTATTATGTATTTTAGTTTAAGTTTAACATTTAATGTTTGTCTTTTTTCAATTAAACATTGTATGATGATGGTCCGACATGTTATCCCATCTTTCAATCTCTTTTATGTGTCATTTTGCTATTCTTCGAATAAAACCGTATATTAATTTATTCAATATGAGAAGAATAAAAGTTATGTTACTTACCACTTTAGGTAAATTGATTTATTTACTGGTACCCGATTTGAAATACAAGTCTAGACTGACCTTCTACTCATCTTTTCCTCACTTATTTGGATAAAAAAAATTCCTTATTTTGTGAAAATTTAGAATTTCACGAAGTTGGAAATTTTGATTTGGATATCTAAAAGAACGAGGATGTTTTCAACTTGAAATTGAACTTGTCAATACTCTTCTTGGTATGTGTTTGTCTCTGCTGGCCAAAGTTCCATTTCATTTCATTGCTCTTTTTGTTTGCGTGTATCATTTGAGGGAAATCAGAAGTTAATTTTCTTCCCTGCTTATGTCTATAACAGCATATTTCCTGGAGGCATATCGGCCATTGAGGAAAGGGGATATGTTCCTTGTCAGAGGGGGTATGAGGAGCGTCGAATTCAAGGTCATTGAAACAGATCCTGCAGAGTATTGTGTAGTCGCTCCGGACACTGAAATCTTCTGTGAAGGGGAGCCCGTGAGAAGGGAGGATGAGAATAGGTTGGATGAAGTTGGTTATGATGATGTTGGTGGTGTTCGTAAGCAGATGGCTCAGATTCGAGAGTTAGTAGAACTTCCTCTCAGACACCCTCAGCTCTTCAAATCAATTGGGGTTAA